>JAJPUD010005834.1:0-75420 GCA_023553655.1 Myrmecobius fasciatus
CTTTCAGGAAGTCCAATAATCCTTAGATTGTCTCTCCTAGATCTATTTTCCAAGTCAGTTGTTTTTCCTAGGAGATATTTCATATTTTCTTCTAATTTTTCATTTTTTTGTTTTTGTTTGACTGATTCTTGAAGTCTTATTGAGTCATTCACTTGCATTTGTTCAATTCTTATTTTTAAAGTGTTGTTTTCTTCAGTTACCTTTTTAAGCTCCTTTTGTAACTGGCCAATTTGTTCATTGCATTCTTTTTCCACTTCACTAATTTTATTTTTCAATAAATTGGTGTCTTTATCATATCTCTTTTGGAGGGCTTCTTTCACTGACTTCAGTTTATTTTCCCATTTATCCTCCAGCTCTCTTTTGAGATTCTGTATGCAATCTTCCAGAAAGGCCTTTTGAAAAGGGGACCAGTGATGGTCCTTAATAACATCCTCTGAAGTTTTGTCTAAAGGAACCTCAGGATCTGGGGTCAGCCCTTCTCTGTCTCGATAAAAGCTGTCTATGGTGAGAGCTCTCTTTTGCTTCTTAATTTTTTTTTTTTTTTTAGACAGCATGTATATCTCTTTAAGGTTTGGAAAAACCACGGCTAAAGCTCTTTTCCCTGGGGCAATTTTTCGAATTAATTTAAGTTGCTGGGCAGGTGGGGGCTAGCACTAAGTCTGAATTACTCCTTAAACAAGGCAAGTCTGCCAGAACACCTGCCCCCAATCCGGGCAGAGTGTCCCAAGTGCCTCAGATAAACTCCAGGTGTTTGGAGTTTGGAGTTTGGAGTTTTTGCCACAATGAGCTGAGTCCCACCCTCACTTCCGGCCTACACCATTCTTTATCCCTCTGTCCAAGTTAGACAAACCTGATGTGAAGTTCTTCAGAGATATCAGCAAGCAGTATCCAAGTATTTCTGAATTTGTTGACTTGAAGATCAGTTCAGAGGCTTATTTTATTGTTGATTTGAGAGAAGATCGGAGGAGATGCAGAGAGTCACGTTTTCACTCCGCCATCTTGGCTCCGCCCTCCCATTATTTATTAACCTTTATTTTCAAACCGACTTATATTTTACTGGGGACAAGTAGTTTCCTCTTCTCAGTTTCCTATGAAGTGGGATTTATGTGTCCCTTCCCTGCAAAGAAGGATAATTGTTTATGAAGTAGTCTAAGATTATTGGGAGAAAAAAAATCAAAGTATTTTCTGTTGCTTGCATTTGAGAATTTCCATTTTATTGCTACACCCACCATTTTTTAAAATCTTTTTATCATTATTGTAGACAATATTGGTAGGTGACTATATAAATACACTACAATTAAAAAAAGCGCAAAAGGATCATTAAAAAGAACCACATTCCCTCTGATCATTCAACCCATTAAAACCTGCTGACTACTTTAAGACATTATAGTACTTATAATTAACTAACAAGTCTTTGCTTTTATATAGCATTAAATCAAGTCTATGTTAAAATAATGGTAAGAATATCAGTTAAACTAACTAAAGTCAAGAAAATGCCTTTAGGCTACCATTTCTGCTAGAACTACAAGAAGGTGTTTTTTGTTTTTTTAATTTACAACTCTTTGAGGGACTTGATCTAAATCCCCCAGAGGAAAGCAGAAAGTAAGTTCCTTTGCTTTATAAGGATTAAAAACACAGGACAAAACAAAATAAAATCGAACTGCAGAAAGTACATACTCAACTTATTCAGGGTCACAGAGTTCTATAGGTAGTATTTAGTTCTGATGCCCTCTTCTTCATTGCTTTAATTGATCATAACACAGGAGATTTTGAAAATGTTTTCTGGGGAAAGCAACAAAATTCTGGATCATTGTTATGGTTAAAACAGTTTATAAATTAAGTATGATAGTGTGCTAGATGAGGAGAAAGGAAAACCTAAGATTGAATTCTGCCTTTGAGATGAACTAGCTGTGTGATTTTAGGCAAATCATTTGACCTCTCTATGCTTTAGGAAACACTCAGAGAATTATTTTATATGTTATAGATGGATTTCAATTTTTCTTGTGGGAGGAGCTTCTATAATGAATGCTCTTAGTGTCCTGAACTTTTTAAGAGAATAACTTCCATGGGAGTTACTGATTTGCATCTGTGGATGGTCTAAATAGTCAAATCTATGTTTTTTTCAGTAGCAATGTATGGCTGTGAAAGTGGGACTATAAATTGCATCAAGAGGATCTCCTCATTCAGCACTTAAAGACATTAATTCAGGCTATTCATTGGAAGTTATTAGATTTATTTTGGTTTCTGAAGTTGTGTCAAAATACATTTTTAGTTCTCCATGCATTCAACATACGGCAAGCATTTCAATTGATTTCAGAGATGAGAAAAAACATTCTTCAGAAGTCATCAGGGCTTTGGTCAAGCCCAGGTGATAGACTCATTTCAAAACCACAGTAGACTATTTCTCAGGCATTGGTGACCTTGCATTCCAATTAATGGATGTGAACAGAGTTACAATTATAGTCCTATACTGTAGCTGAAGCTTAAATATTTTATGCAGATCAGAAAATAGAACTTATTGGAAAAGACTCTGATGTTGCAAAAGATTGACAACAACAAAAAAAGAGGATGGTAGAGGAAGAGATGGAAAAGTGGTATCATAGAATAATGAACACTATATAATGATTACATAATATATATTACATAATTATATATGATATATGTAATATATATTATATATATAATAATGAACATATATAATGAATAATATAAGTAATATTACTTATTTCACATGAGTAAAATGATAAACCAAGTAGAAATGATTAAGTATTGAAAGATCCTCTTTCCTTAATATGATGATCACTAATAAGTACAATAATAGTTATTGGTTTTAATTTGATTTCTGAAGTTGTGTCAAGATACATTTTTAGTTCTTTTTGATGTATTCAACATAAGATAACCATTTCAATTGATTTCAGAGATGGGTAAATATATTTTTCAGAATCTATCAGGGCTCTGGTCAAGCCCAGGTGATATACTCACTTCAAAGTCATGGTAGACTGCTCCTAAGGCACTGGTGATCCTTCTAACCAATTAGTGGACATGCACAGGGCTGGGACTATTTCTAAAACTTGTGTATCTGACAGTCAGATCTTATACAGTGAAGCTGTTAAGAAAGGAAAGTGGGTCAGATCAATGTTAATTTCAAGTCAAATCACTTCTTGGGGTCCAATGATGTACCCAAACCATATATTGCAGCTTATAAGTAAGGTATAAGGCCAGATGTAAAAACTAGGGGTTCTTGCTTGGGACCAACAACTTCAATTAGCTTTTACAGGGGCTTATATTCACTGAAGCTTCATAGAAACTGCTTTCCACAGTTTTCCTCCTATGGTCAGCAAGCAAAGATCACCAAGTTGAGGCAAGTAACTAAGTCTTCCAAGGGAGGATATTCATTTTATTTATCCTCATTATCCTTTTCAGTTGTCCTTAGGAAATATACTAACAGTATGATTATCCTCATTTTAGGTTATTTAAATAGATTAATTTTTCTTTTCAAATTTCAAATGAAAATAACTATTTTCAAAGCAAGATAAAGAGTAACATGATTATAGTGAATGTTTCATTCTACTTAGGGACTGGCGAGTCTGCCATCTGTCTAATTAGATAAGAACTGAACACTGTATATAATGTGAAACACTTGACCCCTGACAGCTTTTTTTGGAAGAGGCCTCTGGGGAAAGAATGGAAAGAATCAAAATGATGATCTCTGCTGATAGTCATTGCTGTTATTGTGGTGGTTCGGTCATTTTTTCAGTTATGTCTGTCTCTTCATTTGGTGTTTTCTTGGGAAAGATATTGGAGGGACTTACTATATATATCCTTCTCCAGCTCATTTTAGAAATGAGTAAACTGAGACAATCAGGGTTAAATGACTTGCCTAGGATCACACATCTAGTGAGAGTCTGAAGCCAAATTTGAACTCAGAAAGATGAATCTTCCTGACTCTAAACCAGATATTCCATCCAGTGTATACAGAGCCTTTATAATGGTATTTGCTGATATATTGCTTTAGCCAACCCACATTTTACTGTTAGAAGTTTCAGTTGAAGGCATTAACATTCTTGTCCCATTGCTCTGTCCCAAGACATTCTTCTTTGCATAGATAATTGTAGTTGCTACCAAAGACATAACAAAACGGAATAGAATAGAGCAGAACAGGAAGATAGAAGTGGAATGATGGGAGCAGATAGAGCCCCTGTACTCCCTGCAATATTAGCTATTAGGAATCTGCATAGTAATTGAGTTTAGGGAGGGCAAGATGAAAAGAATGATTTTTGAATTATTTTTAGATGTCAAAATCAGCATAAAAAACTTTCTGTGTCTTCGGCAAATAGACTATGCAACTTTTGCTTTTTCATTTGGGCTATATATACACAGTCCTATTATTGAGAAAAAATACAAATGACAGTTAAAAGCTATCATCATTCTCCCTAATAGATACTTATTAAATGTCTCTTGGAGTTAGACACTGGATGGAAGTATGTAGATAGACTTGTCCCTTGGGAATAGCAAATTGGACCAAGGGCCAGGCTGGTCCCTTGGCAGCTGCACAAGCACTTAGATAGTTGCCACCAGGCACAAAATAGGCTAACATATATACAAATGTAAGATATATTATATGAAACTGATTATTTTTGAGAAATAATTGTAATAAGGTATTTCTTAAGTGCCTACTATGTGCCAAACACTTTACTAGTTACTAGAGATATAAAGGTAAAATGAAATAATTTCTGCCCCTGAGGACTTTACATACTGTTACGGGTAACATGACACATATAAGAATATACAAAAGATATATATATATATATATATACATATATACATATATATGTATATACACACAAAAGATATATATATATATATATATATATAGTCTATTTATCTGTAGCTATGAATATCTATCTATCTATCTATATGTTCACACAAACAAGATAGTTTCTTTGAGGGAAGGAATAACAATTGCAGGTGTGGTGGGGATAGAGACAGGTCTCATATAGAAGGTGATGCTTGAAATGAGTGCTGAAGGAACCCAAGGATTCTTATAGTATAGGTGAGGATGGAGTACATTCTAGGCAAAGGGATGGAGATGGAAGGTGCTGTATCATGTGTAAGAAGCAGCAAAGACAATTTGGCTGGACTCACAAGCATCTAAAGGGAATAATGTATACAGGGTGTCCTAAAGTTTGGTTTGAATTTAAGCTAGTAAAACTTCTTTATGTTTTTAAAGGTGAAAGTTGCACTAAGGTTTTTGAGATATCCTATATAGTAGGGCTAGAAAAGTGAAGTCACAATGTGAAAGTCTTTAAATATTTGACTCTTGGGATAATGGGGAGCTACTAGAACTTATTAAGCAGTAGAGTGATATTGGTAGATATATACTTAAGAAACATCATTTTGCAGCTATGTGGAGAGGATAGATTAAAGACAGCAGGAACTTGAAATAGGGAGACCAAACAGGAAGCTCATGGAACAATCTGGGAAGGGTAAAAAGGCTTGTTTTTGGCTACTTGACAGTAGTAGTCACTATTTCCCATATTTTCCCTACTTTTACACCGTGCCCCCCTTCTCCAGTCTGCATGCCAGTATTTTGTGCTACAAGTGACTAAGTGGATAAAGCACTAGACCTGGAGTCAGGAAGAACTGAGTTCAGACACTTATTAGCTCTCTGATCCTCAAGTCACTTAACCTTGTTTTAGATCAGTTTCTTCATCTGTAACATGAGCTAGAGAAGAAAATGGTAAACCAAACCACTCCAGTAGCTTTGCAAAGAAAGCTCCAAATGAGGTCATGAAAAGTCTGACATACCTGCAACAATACTCTTTAAAGGCTCAGCTTAGTGTTTATTTGAAACCAGATTCCAACTATATAAAAATATTGGGCAAAACAAAATCTCAAGTAGTTCTGGAATTATCTGTCTTCCTGAGCTTAGAGTCATGATTCTATATTCAATGATTGTATTCTATATGGGAGAGGGGGAGTTATATAAATCTTTCATTTTGTTTCCTATTTCTTAAGGGGTGTGACAGTGTACATTTTATGGGAAAAGCATGGTGTTGTAATTATCTTATGACACCACTAGATGGCATGAATATGTCTTGATCTCTGCTAAGCCAGAAGTCTCACAATTTAGTTAAAAAGCTTATGAGAGAACGCAGATTCATTGCGTTCATAGATTCATAGATTCATAAATTCATAGATTCATTTCCTAATAAAATCAACATTTTATTATCAACAATTCTCTCTCTCTTTTTCATACACACACACACACACACACACATTGAACTGCCTAATGTTGAAGAAGAGCTTCTATCAGGGTATTACTTTCCCTGTCATACACTTCAAATACTCTGATATTCAGCCAACGATTACCAAAAAGCTTTGAGATCAACTTTTGGAGGATAAGTTTTTAAAGGGTTCCAGTGACCCTAATGCACTTTTCATAATGTTCATTCTAAAGCTTTTTCTTAAATTCTAGCTTTGTTTCCTCCTCCTACCCTACCCTAACAGGGGAGAATATTAACATGCACTTCTGTAGGAGGACTTTTCTGATCCCTTCAGTTGTTTCACTAAGATTACATATTTTAAATTTACCTTTTATTTATCTTATTCATACATCTGGGCTTTACCATTACAAAATAATTATAAGCAGAGGCAATTTTTGCCTTATTTTGTATTCCAAGGGCTTAACATGGAGCCTGTCACATAGTAAATGATTGACAAATTTTTGTTGATTGATTGATATAATATTTTACTGAAAAGACTGTGGCCATCCAAAGTAAGTTCATCTCCTCTCCTCAATTCAGAATTTCCATGTTGTTCCCCATCCTCTTCTTTCCTTTTATCCCTAAGGAGTGAATGAATGAATGAGCAATTATTAATCATGCACTATGTGCAATGCACTAGAGATAAAAATAGAAAAATAAGGCAATTCCTTTTCTTAAGCAGCTCATATTCTAATTTGGGAGATAATAAATGTAGGAAATTTTAGTTGCAAGTCAGATGGAAAGGTTTCATGGTCTTTAGTGTGTGGTAGAAAAGTTGATAGTGATGTTTTTTCTTTCATATAATTTCCATTGATGAAATCATACCAGTTTCTGCTGCTGAACTATTTAATAGCAACAAGGACCTTTCAAAGTCTTGAGTAGCTGTGGATATAGCAACTAAAGAAACAGGTTCCTGGCTATATCTCCAACTATATTACTTTTTGGACCATGGATTATGAGAGCTTGGTTGGAAGCAGGTCTGCACTAAGGGAGGTAGTGCTACACAGAGGCTTCTTGAGCTTACCTTCCAGGAAGATAACTGATCAGCAATTGGTTTGGTGGTGTTGAAAAAGGCTGACTTTTTATCCATAATGATTGTACCCCTCAAATGATGCTTTGTAGGATCTGGGCTAGAAGTAGGATTAATTGGTCTGGGGGGCTCTACTCTTCCCTGAGTTATTACTTTTGGGGTCTAAGCAGCTAATATTAGATATATATGGATGAAAAAAAGCTACACTACACACACACACACACACACACACACACACACACACACACATGAAATTACTGGCATTCCAGAGCAGCTAGTGTTAGGTATCACCTGCACAGTCACCTTGCTAATATGAGTTTAGTTGCCAGCACTTGAAACTCCCCGATCTGCTCCCCCAGCCTCTGCACTATTCCCATTAATCCATAAGAAATGACAGTGTGGGGGAAAGTGAGGAGAAATAGATGGGGGATATAGCTATGCCTCTATTATAAATGTTAAGTCAGAGGCAGTGTTCCAAAAAATATTGATACATAGCATTTATATAATACTTTACAATTTGCAAAGATCTTTATATATATTGTCTTATTAATAATAATCTTATGAGATAAATGCTGTTATTAGCCCCATTTTATAAATGAAGAAACAAAACTCAAGTGGCTTGCCTAGGATCACACACTGGAGGTTGGATATAAAATCTGGTCTTTCATCCTCAAGGTCCCTTCCTCTATCCATTAAACCACCCAGCTCTTTCCAAGGAGAGAGAAAGTACCTCACAGACAGGAAGTCCCAAGTCTGATGCGTACTAGCTTTGTGATAATGGGTGAGTCATTTAAACTCTCAGCTGCTCATGCTACTCTCTAGGATCATAAGGTGCAGAAAAGATTCCAACCTCATTGGCAGAGGGAGTTCTCTATAGTAACAAAATCACAGGACCAATCCCTATCCCTATTTTGGTTGGGTCATTGAATCCCCTTAACCCTCTCCTCAGGCTGGCTTTCTGAAACAGGTACAGATTCTCTTTCCCATTCAGATTATTAGTGCACAATGAAATCTAATGTTTCAATCTTTTATAAATGATTGTTGGATGTACCAGTGACTAAGCCATGTCTAGTGTGGATGTGTTCTTTCATTTCAGGCACATAGTGTCTGGAATATTGTTGTTCAGTTGTTTTTCAATCATGTCTGACTCTTGATGACCCCAGGGCTCTTTCTACTTCACTCTCTCCATATAATGAGCACCAATACATGCTGGTTGACTCACTGATTGGCTGATAACCCTCTTCATATAGTATAATTTCCCTGGAAAAGGGGATGTGTTCCAGAACATTGATCTAGAGTATCCCATTTTCACCTTCTGCCACCCTCAGGCCTTACTTAGAACCATTAGATCACATTTAAACCTCAAAGGTGAATACTCATTTGAAACATCTCACTGGGGGCTAATCTCTCTCTCTTTTTCCATGATGCTATGTTCACAATACCTGGACCAACTTCCAACTTATCAAAACCACATTTATCAACATTCAGTCTATTTCCTGATGCCACAGCATACCATGACAAGATTTAAAATTGGAAGTGGCCTTAATGATCATAGGAAACCATAGGATAATAATAATAGTAATTAATTATAATAACAATGGGGGTCAGGTAGATGGTGCAGTGGATAGAGCATCAGTCCTTAAGTCAGGAGGACCTGAGTTTAAATTCAGCCTCAGATTCTTAGCACATACTGCTCATAATTTTTTTAAAATCACAATTTACTTTGAGCCAGCTAGCTCATATTCTTCAAATTGGGGTATTATCCTTTTTGGAAGATGAAACTTTGGAAAACTGCCTCATTTATGGTCATATTCTAACACTAATTTGTAAAACACTATCATTCCCCAGCTTAATTTCTGTCCATCTGACTGCTTAGTCCAACTGTGAGAGGTTTTTAAGCTAGAACCAGAGGTAAATCTAATAAAGAATATACCTAAGGCAAGTCTGGGGATATACCTTCATTTATTTATTTACTTTTGTTCATTTTGGAAGCTACTTGGCCAATTGGTTATCTGACCAACACTGATTTATTATACCCAGATAATTTAAAAATATTTGAATCATTAAAATGAATAATTTAATTCATTATTTTTCATGTCTACTGATAATTACCAGCATCTTTAAACATAAAAAATGAGAGTTCTGCCATTCATTTTGAAATATAGTTTTTAGAGGGCTTACCATGTACCATACCATTCAACTGAACTTCAATGTAATATCTGTTTGTTAAGCATTTACTCTGTGCAAGACACTGTGCTAATTTTTGTAGGAGGCAGCTAGGTGATACAGTGGATAGAACATTGGGCTTGGAATCAGGAAAACGTATCTGCATGATTTAAAATCTCACCTCACATACAACTGTGTGACCCTGGGCAAGTAACTTAACCCTATATGACTCATTTTCTTTTTTTATAAAATGAGCTGGAGAAGGAAGTGGCAAACCACTGCAGTATCTCTGCTAAGAAAACCCCAAATGAGGTTACAAAGAATCAGACTTGATTGAAATGGCTTAACAGCAACAACAAAATGAAAAACAGCATAATCCTTGCTTCAAAGAAGCTTTTAATATAATGCAAAGGATTAAGATATGTGTAAAAAGAAGTATGCTACAAGGTAGAATATTATAAGGACAAATGAAGAATCTAGTTTCAAAAAGTGTCATAAGAAACATGAGGAAGGAAAGATGATTTTCAGATGGGAGGTTAGGAGATGGTATCATCTCTACTCATCCTTGAAGGAAGGGGAGAATTTCAATAGGTAATGTGGTATCAAGTGCATTACTTATGGGGAAGGGGAGGGAAAGAAAGTCAGCATAAATATATAGAGATATGATAGGTGATTGAACTTCACAAGACTAAGGAATAGCTAGTAATATAATTAAGTGGAAATACAGGGTTTTTAAAGGAGTGTAGTATATGTACATATATCTGTATAGATATGAAACACATATATTTATATACATACATAATATACACATATATATATATATTTGTACATGTATATAAATTAGATAACTATTTTGAATGATTACAGTCAGATTCTGGAGGCCTTAAATTTCAGGATGATCAATTTTGTTAGGTATTGATAGGTAACAAGGTATACCTTTTCTGATAGGTATTATAGATTGCAATATTGGAAAAATATTGTGAAGCTTACAGAATTTCCATAATGCTATAGTTCTTTGAAACTATGTGGCATTATGAATAGAGTTGGACTTAAGTTTTGCCTCTGACACATGACGACTACATAATCCTGAGCAAATCACTTAACTGGGAAATTCTCAAGACATACATTATAGAGAAAGTGCCAATCTATATTGGTAGAGGAAATTACCTTACCTGAGAGTTTATCATAACAATGAAACCATAGGTCCAGCCCATATGCTACTCATTTTTTAGGAATATAACTTATTCAAATAGAATACATCACACTTATTTTCTGGCTGTGTGATTTTTTTAGTCACACTTTTTTTAAAATTTAAATTTATTTTATTTTTAATTTATAGGGTAAAACAAGCATTCCATAACATAGTAAAACAAAAAGATAATTGCACATAAAACCACAAATCTGCTATGTACAACTTGCTGTTCTTTTAAAATATATGACAGTTATCATGTAAATTCCTTCCCCTCCTTTTTTCTCTCACCCTACCCAGAGATGGTCACCATTCAATATAAATAAGTATATATATGTATATATGTACATATATACATATATATGAAAAAAATTTCAATACATATTTCTATTTATTAGTTCTTTCTCTAGATGCATATAGTGTCTTTCTTCATATGCCCTTTATAGTTAATTTGGGCATTTATAATAGCTAAAATAATTTATTCATTCAAAGTCATTCTTTTAAAACATTTTTTAAAAAGCTTTTTATTTGCAAAACATATGTATGGGTAATTTTTCAACATTGACGCTTGCAAAGCCTTTTGTCACAAATTTTCCCCTCTACCCCCCATCCCCTTCCCTAGATGGCAGGAAGTCCAATACATGTTAACTATGTCAAAATACTTGACAAATCAAATGTGTATACATATTTATATAGTTATATTGTTGCACAAGAAAAATCGGATCTATAAGAAAAAAAATCTGAGAAGGGAAACAATGCAAGCAAATATCAATAGAGAACATGAAAATGTTATGTTGTGGTCCACATTCATAATCCCCCTCTCTGGGTATATATGGCTTTCTTCACTGAACAATTGGAACTGGTTTGGAATATTTCATTATTGAAGAGAACCATGTCCATCAGAATAGATCATCATATAGTCTTATTATTGCCATGTATAATGATCTCCTGGCTCTGCTCATTTCACTCAGCATCAGTTCATGCAAGTCTCTCCAGGCCTCTCTGAAATCATCCTGCTGGTTGTTTCTTATAGAACAATAATATTCCATAACATTCATATACCATAATTTATTCAGCTACTCTCCAACTGATGGACATCGATTCAGTTTCCAGTTTCTAGCCACTACAAAAAGGGCTGCCACAAACATTCTTGCACATGTGGGGCCCTTTCCTTCCTTTAAGATCTCTTTGGGATATAGGCCCAGTAGAAACACTGCTGGGTCAAAGGGTATGCATAGTTTGATAACTCTCAAAGTCATTCTTAAAAACAATATTGCTGGCATTGTACACAATGTTCTCTTAGTTCTGTTCATTTTGCTCTTCATTATTTCATGCAAGTCTTTCCATGTTTTTTAATTGTGTGGAGTAGATTTTTCAAATTTTCTTTAACTGGAGTTAGAGAGAAGTATACCAGAATTTGCAAGGAGAGTTTTAAAAAAGGAAAATAGATAAGGATTTACCTTCTCTCTCTCTCTCTCTCTCTCTCTCTCTCTCTCTCTCTCCCTCTCTCTCACTCAGATTAAGGAATGTAAGCTTTCTTTATCAAAATCAGCAGTTTTTTATTTCTACGGTTCTATACAGATGTCTAGTTTAATTACTCAGACTTTTATAATATGAATAACAAAGGTATTTCCCCATCTACCTGGAAAGGGACAAGAGTATCTCTACATTATTTCCATATTTGATTTTGCTAACCAGTCATATACTTTCCTGTTCAAAAGCTACTTGAAAAATGTATTAGATCAAAATTGGGACAAACATAAATCAAACTATGCCCTTCTGAGTGTTCCCTTTACTGAAGCAGCCATCAGAACAGACCATTGTATAGCCAGGGTAGCTGTTTTTTTTTTTTTTTGTTTGTTTGTTTGTTTGTTTGTTTATTTTTTTATTGAATAATGAAATACAAGACAGATTTAAGTGGAAAACAGCTTACTGAGCAAGTCGTGGTTTCACATGACATTTTCTCTCAGAGATCATTTCAATCCTGTAATCTCTGGGTGCACATTCTGTTGAAGTCTGCTGCTTTTTCTCATCGTTTTTTTCCAAGTCGGTCTTTGGTTAGGAGCTGTTGCCCCCTGTCAATTGAGATCCGACTTTGCTTTCTGTAACAAATACAACAAGCCCTTAGATGCACCTCAATCCTGACCCAAATCAGAGAAGTGGAAACTTCTGAGGCAATATGTGCTTCCCTCAGCACTATTCATCTGCCACTATGCGCGGGCCAGTGCTCCCCGGCACTATCTCAGCAGAAACAGTTACAAGAGGAATGGGCCACAGGAGTTCCTTTGGCTACCTAGTCATGTGTGACTAAATGCTCAATGACATGCCATGCCTGAATTCCCTTCCTTCCTCTCTACACAATTAACATATTAGTTTCTCCTTAAAGGAGCCCATACAGCTGGGCATCTGGGCTGATTTGTTCCCGATTCCATTCACGGCGACTGCAAGTAGCCTGAGCTATTGGTACTATTCTTTGATTTTCATCAAACTTGTTTACAATGGAGTACCTCTCAGACACAGGCTTAATTGCTAAAGAAATGATGATAGCAATTACAATTAAGTTGACTTTTCATAAAACAGAAGGATTGAATATGGAAAATTACAGAAAAAAATTCCTTCCAATGGAATGAATTTTTTTTTTTCATTTACATGACTCTGTAATAGGGTCTCGAATAGGGTAGACAAGGTAGTGTAGTGGATAGAATGCTTTGGAGCCAAGGGGAACCCAGTTCAAATCTGACTTCCATTTTTGAGATCATAGGCAAGTCATTTAACCCTGTTTGCCTTAACTTTTTTACATATAAAATTTATTGGAGAAGGAAAAGGCAAGTCACTACTGTATTTTTGCCAAAAAAAAAAATACCCAAATGAGGCCAGAGTTGAACACGACTGAATGTTCAACCACAACAACTTTAAAAATATTAAGGTTCTTTACAAATGCTAGCTATTATTTTAATATTATCACTCATTTTGGTCCATTTTGATAGGGTTCAGATAGTTCTGAGGACAATTTATTATCTGCTTTTGTTCTTTTACATTTAATGTTTTACAGACAGTTGCTCAGGTGTTTAAAATGACCGTTTTTGCCATTATTCTTGAAACCACTTTCATATTCTTTGATGGAATCCAGGTAGAGTTTTAAGACAAGTCCCTATCCTCCTATTATTCTTTTAAATTTCATGTTCTGCAGAATAGAGCACAGGTATATAAAATAACTGCTTTTTTATTGATGAAAAAAGCATTAGGATGTAACTCTATCTTCTGTAGGTTCATCGATAGCATCTTCAGGACAAGACCAATAGTAGAAAGGATGCCAGGGATGATATAGAATGTAATAATCCCTTTCTCTGTAATTTTTTTTCTTCTGCTAGGTCTCTAACCCTGCAGACTTGGAAAGATCCCTGGAGAAAGAATCATCTCTTGAGGAAGCCCATTCCAAATTTTCTCCAGTTGTTAAGAAGATGATACATTGATTCTGGAGTCAAGAGGACCAGAATTCAAATTAGACTTCAGACACTTTTTAACTGCATAACCCCGGGCAAGCCACTTAATTCTGATTATCTCAGTTTCCTCATCTGTAAAATGAGCTGGAGAAGGAAATTACAAACCACTCCAGCATTTTTGCCAACAAAACCCCCCCACACAGAGTTACATATGACTGAAATGCAGCTGTTAAGAAGCTTTCCCTTACATCAAGCCTAAATTGTTTCTTGCAATTTCTACCCAGTGTTCCTAGTTTCATCCTCTGGGTCCAAAGAGCAGTCTAATCCCTCTTACTCCTGACAGTCTTTCAAATACTTGAAGAGAGATAGCATGTTCCCCAAATTTTATTTTTTTGTCTTTTTTAGATCAAACACATCTAGTTCCTTAAACTAATGATTACAAGATGTCATGGATTCAAGGATCATTACTACCTTGGCTGACTTTTCTGAAATACTCTAGTCCATATTATGCTTCTGATTTCAGAACTTTTTCAAAATTACTTTCCCAAAATTAAGAGTGCATGCCATTCTATGCAGGATTTTCCCTTCTTCATAACAAATTTTAGGATGGAGTAGTTCTTCCCATGATTTCTAAGATTTCTGAGTCCTCTCTGTTACTGAGAATCACAAACTCATCAAAAATATATTTTTCTTTTGTTGGTACTTCTGGATGATGAAATTATCATTCAGGAATCTTGAGGTTTCTTTGACCACCCCCTTCCAAAACATGGATGTTAGGCTGGGTGGCGAGAAGTCCTCATTGTTTTAGTTACTGTTATTATTAGGGTTAATTAGTTGTAGTTACTATTATTATTAGGGTAAATTACTTAACCTCTCAGGTTTGTTATCTGTAAAATAAGGTGGTTAAGGCTAGATAATCTCTGGTCTTTTCTAGTTTTGCAGTCCTATGATTCTCTTATTCTGGACATGTTAAAGTATTGAAAAAGAAAGAATTTGTGATGTGTGTGTGTGTTTGTATAATATAATCAAAACAATAGGATAGCAGAGTCTATACCCTCTGACTTCTTAAACCACCATCAATTCCTCAATAAATCTCTAAATCTTAGTTTAGTTGTTAAATACCATGAAGAACTGAATTTATTTTTTGTATGTATGTAGCCAAAATAATAGCACCATCTATTATATACTGCTACTGCTGGATATGTTCTAATTATTCAAAGAGCTTTTATTTAATCCAGTTGTATACTTTTTGTAGATGGCAACAAATGGAAGAGATAATAAGGATGGTGTATATATAGTTGTACACCTATATCCTTTATATTTACACACATGTACAAATCCTTTTTCTGATCCACCTCAATACTAGAGTCTACATTTTATTTATTATCTCTAATTTTGTTTTTACAAAAAAAATTATCTTTCCCATTGAAAGCTTAAGGAGCTTAAGGAGAGCAGGAATTGTCTTTTGCCTTTTGTTTTATTTCCAGTGCTTAGTACAATACCTAGCACATGGAATGAGCTTAATTACTATTTATATTTATGCACATGAATATATGCACATGTGTGGTATTTTTATGTGTGTGTTACATCTGCTGAACAACCTTCTAGTAATGAGCTTCTCTATACTTGGCAGAAATGCTCTTTGAACTATGGACTTAAAGACTATTGCCTGACCTAGGCTAGAAACTTTTCTGATGTGGTAGAAAAGCAAAACTTAACTTTCAAAAAGCCAATGCCATTTTTACACTACCCACAATGACACATTGGTGTAGAACTCTTCCTCATGGAAGATACTGAAGATATGAAGAAAAAATTCAACTCTCATAATTCTTCTGTGTCTTCTAGGTTACATTGGATGGAGTTCAATAGAAGGAAAGTAGATCCCAACACTCAGTCAGACATAAATCATAGGAATATAGACTTATAATTGAAAAGGAACTTTGCTTTAATTCAGTAAAATTTTATTGTATTTTATTTATTTAGAGAAACTAAAGGTAATAAAAGAGGAATAATTGGTTCGAGATAATATAGATAGTAGGCGGTATAGCCTGAATTCAGATTCAGATTCCTCTAATTCTGAATAGAGAACTTTTCATACCAACTCTAAACCAAGCAGTCCAGAAAACAATATTTAGCTTAGAGTACTAAGAGTTGTGGGGAAAATGTTTGAGAAAAAAAAAGGATGTGAAACATGGATTAATGAGAATTAGAAATACCAGGTTCTCAAATAATTAGACTTGCAGAGTTAATTAAAGAAAATCACATGAGGCAGAATAATTCCAGTAGTTTATGAATTTGTCTAAAATTAAGAGAAAGATGTGGACATTAATGCAAATGAATTAATAAAGAATTGGTATTGGCCCTTTGCCAGAATAAAGGTTCAAAACCAACCAAGTACTCATTAAATGAGTAAAAATGGTATATAGTTCTGGCTTTATTTTGTGCTCACATTGCCATCCAAATATATCCTTTTTGTATGGAGTCAATTAAAACAAATTAATTTACTCTTTATTAATATATTAAAATCAATTTTATTGAATTTTGTTTTAAAAAGCACACTTTTAAAATGTCTACTCTATACCTTCTCACAGATGATGTCTGTAACACAATTTGGAGGTTTCAAAGGATATATAAATTTTTCTTTCTCCTTTCTCTTTGCTGCAGTGTCTCTACATAGTGATGTATTTGAAGAACTGAGAGAAAGTGGATTGCTCTAAGATTCTCACACAGACTCAACAGTTTATTTTAGCCCAAGTATTGAGAATTTACTAAATACAAAGAAGATGAAAAAGTCCTTTGGTTAGTTTTGCTTCATATCAACTTCCTTGAACCAGCTTCCCTTTTTAGAGTCTCTGTTTATGGGTCCACACATATTTTCTCTGTATTCTTTGAAATGTGCTTCTCTACATTTGAAGCACATATCTGAAAATGCTGAAGGATGGCATAGAAAGTACATAAATTGGGAATTTATCAGTTGCATTGTTTTTTATAGATATCTGGTTATTTGAAGTCTCCTCCCTTTTTATTTTGATTCTCTTCCAGTTTTGTGACAGGAACTCATTATCCATCTTTTCCTCTGGCTGGGTGGTATATAGCATAATTTAAGAATAATCTCACTTCCTTTTCTCACTTCTTTTATCCTTATTCTAGTACTCTGCACTATGCTTTCTTCCTAATGTGCATAGAGTTCCATATAAGAACTATTTTATTGTTGTAAAATTCTTCTCTATCACCCTCCATTTATTTCTTTAATAATAATGGGCTAATTGCTTTTCCTTATTTAAGCAATTTGGTCTTTTTTAAAAACCATATAACATTACGTAGATCAAATATATTTGAAATTTAAAATATCTTTATCCAAATATAAATTTTGAGGTTATAACAGTCCCAAAATAAATCACTTTCTACTTCAAAATCTATTTTTCAATAAACATATCAATGGAAATAATTTAAATGCAACAAGAAAATTGTAGTTCTTAACATTTTCCATAGATAATAGTCTCATAGAAGCAAAGATGAAGATTAAAGAAACATCAGCTAGCATTTTTCTTCTATCAAATTGCTTCAAATAATTACATTGTGCAAGGTATTGGAGAGGAAACAGTCAAACCATCAGGAAACAATTTAGTGCTATTCAGAGGAGGGAGAGAGGGAGTTGTTGAGGGATAGGAGACTGGGCAGTGGGGGTAGGGGTCTGGTAGAAGGGAGGAAAGTGGAGGATGAGTCTGGAAAGGATACCAGAGTAGATACATCTGGCTTGTTTGCATTTCCTTTGTTCTGAAAATACACTGGGAATTTTTGCATGACGCCGCTCAGCTGTTTTTAGTCCCCATTAGGACTAATATGTTTGTGGAAGTAATATATTTAATATTCAAATACATTTCTCTCCTTAGACTTTGCATTTGGAATGCTAGGTAAGTACTTTGTAAACATTAAAGTATTTTTAAAAATATGAGCTATTTTGGGGAGACATAATGATGTTTTGGTAAGAGCACCTATCAATGTACTAAGTCCCTAGGACAAGATAGTCATAGAGATCCCTGGCTGGAAGGGACCTCAGGGGTCATCTAATTCAACCATCTCATTTTGCAGATGAGGAAACTGAGCCCTAGGGAGATTAAATGGAGACTACCAGATCATCTAGGTACTAAATGTCAGAGAAAGGGATTTGTGCTCAAAATAGAATTCTGAACTCCAAGAAATGAGTATTTTCCTAAAGCAGGGCAGAAACCTTTGGATGAAAAATCACTTAAGATTTCTGAATCTTAGTTTCCTCATCTATAAAATGCTAAAAATATCTGCATTACCCATTTTTTAAGATTGCTGTAAGGAAAATATATTGTATAACAAAAATGGTATATAACAGTGATTTATAGTCATACATATCACAAAAGGCACATGTGATTAGGATCCTAGGGAATTCATGCAAAAAATGTGAAAGATAGAAGAATTTGAGTGATTTTTGTGCCATGCTGATATTCACAAATCCAAAGTAAACATTTTTGTTCATCATATTTATTTCTGTAAAAAATTTATGGCAAAATGTGAACAAAAATTGCGTGAAAAGGGTATGCATGGGTAGATTGTAGTCTGCACCTGTATCAATGAAATCACAAATTCAATGATACATTTATAATAAGTCAACCTTCTCAGGATGATTATAACTTAGAAGTGAATTTAAGATTTGCATACACACAAATAGAAGTTATAACATGATAAATGTATGGAAAAGTTTCAAAGAGGACGAGAGATTTGAAAATGAAAAAATGGGGGATTGGCCCAAGCTTTATGGATATTATGACATCTGAAAACAATTTATCTAGTGAAAATAAAGTGGTCCTATATTCCAGGTATGTGAAATGAAATGTATGAAGTCGTGGAAGTAAGAGATGACAGGTCAAAATGAGGGGGCAGGAAGTTGTCCAGTTTGGCAGAGGAAAGGATACTGAAAGTATAAACTGAAGTGAGTGAGAGAATCTGTGAATACTGGTGTAAAGCAAAACTCCTTAAACTCTGAGTTGCAACCCCAAGTAGAAGCTCATAATTGAATGTGGGGATTGCAAAATTATGATTTTTTATCAGTAAATATTTGATTTGATTGGTTTGATTAATGTACTGATTTTATACACCTAAATACCCAGGTTATGTAAAAAATTGTTTTGGCCACAAAGGGTCTGTGAGTGGAAAAAACTTTAAGAAGCATGTGTGTAAAGGAACAAGTGCCACATTCTAAATTGGAGAACCAGGGTTCCAATCTTTGATTTGCTGCTCACTGGCCTTGAACATTTCACTTAACTTCTTGGTTTCTTAACTTGGAAAAGGAGAGATTTGAATCGGATGATATCTAAGGTCCTTGTCAGCTTTAGAATCTATGATTTTGAATTTTAATCCAGGAGGAAATAAAAATCTGTTGAAAGGTCTCTGTTCCATTAGATGGTAAGCTCTTCAATTTGGAACTATGCCCAGAAAGCTATAAAACTGTAGATACTCTTTGATACAGCAATATTACTGTTATATCTATATCCCAATGACATAAAAGGGGGAGGATCTATTTGTACAAAAATATTTATAGCAGTTCTTGCAGTGATTAAGAATTGGGAATTGACAGATACTCATCAACTGGGGAATGGCTGAACAAGCTGTGATACGTGATTGTGATGGAATATTATTGTGCTATAAAAAAGGATGAGGAGAATGATTTCAGAAAAAACCTGGAAGTACATACACGAACAGAGTGAAATAAGTAAAACCAGAAGAACATTTTACACAGTAACAGCAATACTGTACAATGAAAAACTGTGAATGTTTTACCTATTCTCAGCAAAACAATGATCCAAGACAACCTCCCCAAAGGATTCATGATGAAGCATTTATCTATCTATGTCTAGAGAAAGAACTGATATTATCTGAAAACAGTCTGTATTCAGCCTGAAGCATACTATTTTTCATTTTCTTTCATTTAAAAAAAAACTTGAGTCTTCTTGTACAAAGTGATTAATATGAAAATGTTTTATGTGATTGCACATGTATAAACCATATTAGATTGCTTGCTAGCTCAGGGAGGGGGAAAGGGTCAGAGGGATATAATTTGGGACTCAAAAACATCAATAAGAAGATTTAAAAATTGTTTTAACAATTAATTGGAGGAAAAGAACATATTATAAAAAAATTGTAAGCCCTTTGAGAGCAGAGGCTATCTTCTGCTTCTCTTCCCCAGGTGCTGTAATATAAGGCCCAGCACATTGTTGTCATTGTTGTTTTGGTAGAGTGTGACAACATCATACGCAGACTTATGCATTAAAAAGATGAATCCAACATCAGTGTGAATGATGGAGTGGAAAAAGGAGGAAATGGAGATCAGAAAACAAATTAGGAGGCAGTCACAGGTAGGAGGACATATAGGTCTCAAGAGATGGTAATGTAGAATAGGCAATGGGGAGGCAGATGAGAGGAATATTTTGATGATAAAATCAACAGAATTTGATAACTAAAAGAGATAATCATTCCCCAGATGTAGAAGTATGGTAAAAGAGATTAGGATCACTTGGAGCAGCTAGCTGGGGAAGCATTGTGAAGAAAGCAAAACTTGGACCCCAAAGGACAGATAAAATTCAAAAAAGGCCAAAGGACAGAAGAAGGAAACAAATCTATTTAATTCCCAATCTAAGCCATTCAAACAGCCAGGAAGATTTCCTCAAATTCTCTGGGTCTCTTCTATCATTGTCATGATAATGCTAAATTACAGTTTGTTTTTAATTATTCCACAAAGCATATAGTTTAACTTATTAATTTTTCTGATCTTCCTGTGAAATAGGAAAAACAAATGTAAACCATAAAGGAATATTCTGAAGTAATTGAATTTATAGGACTTGCACAAGATCTCAAGATCAAATTGACCATATGAATAAGAAGACTAGATAGGAGGGCTCCAAGTTTGAATGTTCTTCTGAACTGAACTCTCATAGCCCTAATACTTAGAGATTCTGAAATTGATTGAGAACTTAGAAATAAATTTAGATAGAAGGTTCATCAGAGACTATAAGCTAAAAACTAGACAAATACAGAACAGGTTGGAAAATCCAGAATCATGAAAGAATGTCATCACAGCAAAGTTTCCAAAAGCTGACCGGCCAAATAATAGCTGAAGTTTGTGACTACCCCTAATGATAACATGGACATTTCACATAATATTGCTGATGTTCCCTCTGCTTGAGGAGATGAGATACACAGGTGGGGGTGAAGCAGAATTGAATATTGCACTGTTGCATCTTAAAAATCCAAGTTACATGATATATATTTTAATGGAACAAGAGCCACATTCTTCCTCAGGAAAGTGTTTAGAACATGAACAATAATAAAATGTCCATTTCTGTTGCTAGTAGCACATTTTGCTGCCACCATAGTCTTATATGCCCCTCTAAAAACAGAACCTGGTTGAGCTGTTCTGCAATTAATCATTGATGATATCTCAAACTCCATGTGAATAGTTAAAAAACTTATAGTGCTTTCTGCATTTGGTGGTTGGAAGACAACTCATACCTACTGGGGAGAGTAAAAAAACAGGAAATGGCAATATGTTTGCCTATTCTAAATGTCAATAACTGTCACTGTGTTTGTGTGTAGCCTTTGTTATATAATTTTATCTTATTGAGACCAGTATGTGGTAGGGCCCATGTCATGTCACCTAATAAAAATAGACATCTTCTATTCCCATGGTTGACACTGAAATGTTCCAGCTGCCAATAGAAGGCTGAGTATAGGACTACTTACCTGAAATAAGTGATGGGTTGCATACAAGGGATAAAGTGAGTCCTAAGATGCTGAGGTTTGAGATGATTAAAAATTTGTTTCTAGGGACCAGTATCCATTTTCCAAGAGTTCTTAGAACTTTCATGTATGTAATTGCATATAATCCTTATATAAGAACAAAATTAGTGATTTAAGCATCATAGAAGGGGAAAACTGATTTGATTTTTTAGCCCAATTCTCTTTCCACTAAGTCACAGTGATGATAATGAGATTTTGAACTTGATAAATTATTCCACAGCACATTTTTCATGTCAGGAATCCTGAAATCCTTGTGAGGCTGGGATGGTAGGTCTAATATTCTTTTCATAAAAGAGAGAGGGCCTTACAGTAGAGAGAATTTATAGAATTTCCCCTTGTCATAATTCCCAAATGCTTTGTGTTCTAAATTTATGCTTTATTTATAGTCTTACTTAGAGAACTGAGTAAACCTTTAAAGAAAGAGACAGACAGACAATGAGACAGAGGTACTGATACAGAAACACAGAAAAAGACAGAAAGAGAAATAGAAAGACAGAGAAGAGGGAGAGACAGAGAGAAAAAGAGACAGAGAAAAAGATAGAGAAACAGAGACATTCAGAGAAAGACACAGAGAGACAGAGGAGAGAGAGACAAAGACAGAAAGAGAGAGATAGAAAGACACAGAGACAGAGAGACAGGGAGAGAGAGACATGCAGAGAGAAACACACAAAGAGACACAGAGAGAGAGTTACACAGAGAGAGACAGTCAGAGATAGAGTCAGAGAGAGATACAAAAAATACAGAGACAGAGACACATACACAGAGGCAGAGAGACAGAGACAAGAAAGACTGAGGCATAGAGAGAACTCAGGTACATCTTGGCAAAATGGAACAGACAAAAAATATTAATTTCTTTTAAAAAATCTCAGAAAAAAATTTTTAAGTTGAAATGAATAAAATTACATATGTGTCATACAGTGTTTGTGAAGGAGAAAACAGAAAGGAAGGAGTTTGTCATAAAATTAAATAAGGCATGACAATTCTAAAATAATATAATTCATTGGTCTCTATTTTTCAGTAGAAATGGGCTTCATTTCCTAAGCAAATATGTATTGGGTGTCTATAATGATAAAGAATCAGTGAAGGAACAATTCATTACTGCTGTCCTAATTACTGGCAATATTTAACAATAGAAAATAATAGCTTTGACAGGGGAAAAGCCCCACTAGGGAACCAATGGAAACATCAATGCCTGGAAGTATCTAATTTACTTAGAGATAGCTGACATTTATGTAGCTCTGTAAGGTTAACAAAGTACTTTGCATACACTTTCTCATTTTTTTTTTACATCAATTCACTGAGGTAAGTCCTGCAAGAATTATCATTCTAATTTAATGAAAAGAAACCAAGCCTCTGAGGTGTTTAGGTGACTTGCTCAAGGTCACAAAACTAAGTATTTGAAACAAGATTCAACACAGTTTTCAAAAGTCTCCAGATGCAGTTCTCTGGGTGTAGTTCAGACCAAAAAAAACCCAAACAAACAAATAAAAAAAACAAAAAACATTTTGTTTGTGTGCAATCATCCTCATCCCACCCACCCTCCACCCAAACATATACGATACAACATATACACATTTCCCTCTAGTTTTAGGAAATTTCACTTGTTTTGGAAAGAGTGTAATGTGATGTATACAGCTGGAAACTTATACCACACACTTGAGGTATATATTTCCATCTAATCTTCTCATTCTGTAATAGTGTCATATCTCTAGGATCTAACTGGAAAGTTCATATAAGAAAATATTTCATGTGAAAAGAAAGGAAGGGAAAGGAAGAAAAATTTGGGGGAAGATTTTATAAGTTTAATTATTTTTCAGGGTTATGGTTTGGCAGAGAAGTTAGAGAGAATGAGAGAAGGGAAAGGGTAAGGGTGGAAAGTATTATCACTTTACAGTTTATAAGACTAAAAACAATATTAGGAGTGAGTTGATAGAACATTCCTACAAGGCCACTTATCTACCAAAAAGGGCAGGAAGAAACAATGCTTTGCCAAGAGCAAGACCCTGGAGGTATGTCATGGATTCCTCACTTGGAACCATAGACTAGCTCACAAATGCTATCATGGCGCAATTAATTACATATAAGTTGGAGACAGGAAGGGAAGAGCTTTTCAAAAAGAATGAAACCTGAAATTAAGACTCTAAATCTGGAATGACAACTATTATGGGCTTATGCTCTCTGAAAGAGAGCTACCCCCAAAGTTATTAAGGACTTGGTCTGTGGAGAGACCTACAAAGCAACTGAAAGTAACAAAGGAAGAAAAAGAAGAGAGAAAGGAGGGAGGAGGCAAGTGGGAAGAAGCAAGGAAAGAAAATAAGGGAAAAAAAGAGGAAAAGCATAAAAAGAAAAGAAGGGAGAAAGGAAGGAAAAAGGAAAAAATAAAAAGAAAGAAGGGAGAAAAGGAAAGAAAGAGGAAAGGGAATGAGGAAGGAAGAAAATGTACAACGCTTGCAAACACGTGTACACAGACACACAGACACACACAAAACCTTTCCCAAATCTTTGGCTAGAATTAGTTTCTATTCATGGAATCCCACTTTTTCAAAGGAAGCTTTCTTACCAATAGAAATATAGAGAGTAAATTGTCATCCCAATTGCTTTAAACACAAAACCATCTTCTCTTCCAATAATATACCTTACTATTCATTTGTTTATTTTGTGTATGCATTTTTTATCATTCTTTTTTGCTTGTTCCATTCTGTTGCTTGAATGATTGAGGTAGACTTTCTATATTTGTTGAATTATCTGGATGATTGATCTCTCACTTCATTTGTTCACATATAATCTCTGCATCTTTTTTTTTAAAGTTTAACTCATCATTTTTTTCTATTTCCCACTTCAATTATTTTTATCTTCAATATTCCCAAATCATTTTTCTTACCCATTTTTTCTTTCCTTTTCTAGTCATCTCCCCAACCAAGTTTAGTGTTATTGCGTCCCCTTGTTAGACTACCCATAGGAGAACATGACATTTGTGTATGTTTGTGCATGTGTGCCTGCAGGATTTCCTATTTCATTTAGTCTTTATTTCTATCCAGTGTCCCCAGATAATTTAAATTCTAAACATAAAATTCCTGGGGGGGGAGAGAAACATTTAAAAATTAACAAATTTCAAAATAATTCTCTCACATCTTTGGGGGCTCAAACAGACAAACTCCCATCTGTGACACAATCTGGAGAAAATGTTTTTTTTTTTTTTTATCTAAATGCTATTCTGTTAGACTGGAAATATAGATATGAAGCAGATTTCTTTGATTTTGTCTGCAACCCCTCCCCCCTTAACCCTTCCATCTCCTTTTGTAAGTGCTAATGATAATCTCTATTAACTTCAGGTTTTTTTCTAGTATTCTCTAGATAATCTTTCTAACATATGACTGTTTCTACATCATGTTCTTTTTCTGTAGCATTCCCCTTTATATTAACTCATTGAGACATAGCCTCGTAGGACTAAATGGGATCCTATCTTCCATTCTCAAGTCAGGACTACAGATAAATTCCAGAGTAGCCTTTAGCTATACTAATAAAAGACATAGAATAGTCTCCAGCATTAACTATCTCATTTAAGTCTTACTACAACCTTGTGAAGTAGTTACTATAGGTATAATTACTCCCATTCTTCCAGTTAGGAAAATAGTATCACACAGGTAGTGTTAGAAGCTAGATTTGAACTCATGTTCCTTACTCCAAATACACTAGTTGCCATATTTAAAAGCAAGAATTTGCTTTTAATTTGCTGTAGCTCCTCTTTCAGGAGGCAATCAGGTGACTTAGTAGACAGAGCACAGAGTCTGGCATCAAGAATATCTGAGTTCAAACCTGGTTTCTGACACTAGCTATGTGACTCTAAGCAAGTCATTTAACCATTTTTGCCTTAATTCACTGGAGAAAAATGGAAACTACTCCATTATCTTTGCCAAGAAAACTCCATGGACTATACTGTACAATGAGGTCACCAAGACTTGGACATGACTGAACAACCACAACCTTTTTCAATGCCCTCCTTCTCTTTCATAAAGTCATTTTTGCCAGCTCTCTTTAGCTTTCATGCTGCCTCACAGTTACCCTGAATTCCTTATTAATATTCTGCCAGGGCAGCTTTCTGGAGAAGCACCCCATTCTATTCTGGTTATCTTTCCCTTCCTTTTCCAGTCAACATATACTTATTTTATAACCAATTTCCTTCTGGCCCTACTATATTTTATGGAACCAATCTATACTAAGGTATTAATGGCTGTTACTGTTTTAATAAAGTGTTAAATTTCTCAGAAAAGAAATTTGTGCTTAACATTGACATATAGAAGAAACAGGGATTTAAGACACACAAAGAACTGATGAAACAGACATTTTAGGGGTGAATCATATCATGTAGTGGGTTTCCACAAAAATAAAAATCTATCCTGTTTTTTTTTTTATTGAAGCGGTAGTTCCTCAGCATTGATCTTTACAAAGCTTTCCGTTACAAATTTTACCCCCAGTCCCCTCCCCTCCCCTAGATGGCAGGAAGTCCACTACATGTTAATAATGTTGAAATACTTAACAAGTTGTGTAAGAAAAATCCTATCTACAAGAAAAAAAAAAGAAAATCAGAGAAAGGAAACACAATGCAAGCAAACCTCAATAGAGAGCATGAAAATGTTACGTTGTGGTCCATATTTCATATTCCTCTCTCTGGGTGTATATGGTTTTCTTCACTGAACAATTGGAACTGGTTTGAGACAATTCTTTGTTGCAGAGAGCCATGTCCATCAGAATTGATCATCATGTAATATTGTTGTTGCTGTGTATATTGATCTCCTGGTTCTGCTCACTTCACTGAGCATCAGTTCATGCAAGTCTCTCCAGGCCTCTCTGAAATCGTCCTGCTGGTCGTTTCTCACAGAACAATAATATTCCATAACAGTCATATACCATAATTCATTCAGCCACTCTCCAATTGATGGGCATCCCTTCAGTTTCCAGTTTCTAGCCACTACAAAAAGGGCTGCCACAAACATTCTTGCACATGTGGGTCCTTTTCCTTCTTTTAAGATCTCTTTGGGATATAAGCCCAAAAGAAACACTGCTGGGTCAAAAGGTGTCTTTAATCTTTGCCTATGCTATCTGATCCAGAGTATTTGATATGCTTAAACATCCCTCCCCTCTTATGTTACTCCTCATCAACATGGCAAACCATATGCCAATTTATGACTATTTGCTACCTCAATATTGAATTAGAAGTCCTTTCACTTGGAGATAGGAAGCTAAGTAGGATTATCATTATCAACATTATCTGTATAGCTATTCCTCTCTATCCCTATAGGTTGTTGTCTTTATGCTCAAAGGGGATCAAAATGTTCACTGTGTTGGGGTAAAGTCAGTGTGTCTGACTGTGGCTGATCAGACCAAAATGAGCTCAAAAGGTTCTATCACAAATTAAGCACAAATAGTTCATATGAATATTTGAAATGAAGATGTTTCTAAATTTGAGTATTTCATGTTTCTTTTGAACTACTTCAATTATGCTGTGCTCATAGCACATGAGCCCAGCACCTTCTTTAATGCAGGGCAGGGAGAGCCAAGATGGCAGAGAGCAGACACAACTTTTTGTGACCTCCTCTGACTTTCTCTCAAACCAACAGTAGATTAAGCCTCTAAACTGGTCTTGGAGACAAAGGACTCACAAATATTTAGAGTACAACACATTCCCAGAAGAAGATACCTTGGAAGAACATCAGAACAGGTGTGTTCCAAACGGGCAGGGGGACAGTCTGCTGAGCCCAGACAGCAGCACAAGGAGCCAGGGGCAAGGAGCTGGAGCGGGGAATTAAGAGTGTTGCAGCTTCCATGCACTTGGGAATCTCCTGTGAGCCTGTTAGGTTACTCTGTCTTGGTTGCAAATTTTCTACAAAAGGCAAATTGTAAACCACTGAGCCCTGGAATAGCCGGACCTAGCCATGATTACTCAGCACCAGAAGTCAATCAGTAGAAATGCCCCAGGGCAAACTAAAACAGCCATAGCTCCTTTGTGTTAAGAGCCGACTTCAAGCCATATTCACCTTGTATGGAGAGAGAGAGAACAGACCTCAAATTCTGAGATTCCTAAAGGAAAATTAACTACAGATGAAGCTCCAAAGGGAGATATGAACTGGTCCCAATTTTACAAGGCTTTCTTGGAAGATTTCATAAAGGATCTTAAAAGAGAGTTAGAAGAAAAATGGGGAAAGGAATTGAGTTATTTGCAAGAAGGAATGGGAAAAGCATATAATTCCCTACAAAATATATTTGATGAAATAAGAAAAAACACAACTCTTTACAAAATAAATATGAAAAAGATACTAATTCGTTGAAAACCAGAATTTGTGAAATGGAAAAAAAATGTAGTGAACAAAACAATTCAATTAGCCAAATACAAAAGGAGCTAAAAAAGGTAATTGAAGAAAATAATATACTAAAAATTAGAATTGAACAAATAAAAGTGAATGACTCAATAAGACTTCAAGAATCAGTCAAACAAAAACAAAAAAATGAAAAAAAATAGAAGAAAATATGAAATATCTCCTACGAAAAACAACTAATCTGGAAAATAGATCTAAGAGAGACAATCTATTGGATTTCCTGAAAGCCATGATGAAAGAAAGAACCTTCTTTGATGCACTCAAGTGTTTCCTCTGCCAGTTTCTCCTGTATCTCATATCAATTTTAGAGTTCTTTAGAGAAACTTTGAGCGTGTCCATGTATTGCTTCTTCTGATCTCCATGTAAGCTCTTGCCTTATCTGAGTTATTTGTAAAGTAGGTTTTTAGGCAAATGTATGCTTGGCATTTAAACAGCATGACCAGCCCATAGAAGTATTTTCTGAAGTAGAATTTGAATGTTTGGCAGGTCAGCTTGAGAAAGGATCTAAGGTAGCTTATCCTGCCAGGTGACCCTCAGAATCTTTCTAAGATGATTGAAATGGAAGCAATTCACTTTCCTTGTCTGGCACTTGTAGACTGTCAAAATTTCCCAGACATACAGCAATGAGGTCAGGTACAGTGACTTTATAGACCTTTAGTTTGGTAGGTAGTCTAATACTTTTTTTTTTCTCCCACACTTTCCTTTAAAGCCTTCCAGATATTGAACCAACTCTGTTAACACATGTCAACCTTATCATCTATTTGTAAGTATACTGACAAAATAAGTGAACATATCCACAGCACTCAAAATTTTTACATTTGCTACAACTGATTGTTCCAGGCAAGGATGGTATGGTGCTATTTGGTGGAGAATCTCTGTTTTCTTGGTGTTAATTTTTAGGTCCAAAGTAGCACAAAAAATTGAGAATTGGTCCATATTTTGTTTCATCTCAGCCTCAGAGATTGCATTGAGTGCACAATCATATGGGAATAAAAAGTCATATACCAAATCCCCCTCCACCTTAGTCTTGACTTGTAGCATTTTCAGGTTAAATAATTTACTGTCAATGTGATAACTATTTCTGCACATTGATGACAAGAATTGTTCCCTTTTGTGACCATAGAATTTACCACTGTAATTGGCACATATTAGATGCTTCATAAATATTTACTTAATTAAATTGAATTGAAATAATTCAATAAACATTTACCAAGTAACTATTCTACATAAGGTCCTATTGTGCATACACAGTTGATGTGTATATCACTGATCTCATTATTATCTGGGACAAAAATGGAGGGAAGACATGTATTCAGGTAATCAACATACGTAATTATATTTTAAGAACTAATTAGATATAATAATATGCTTAGGTAAATTTAGCATCTTTTCCTTACTCTTTGGTTTACATAATAATTAAAATACTAATATTCTCCCTCTCAATGTATGTATATGTATGTGTGTGTGCATGTATGTAATCATAAATATTTACCATGTATCAGAAAAAAACACATTGATATAGTTTTGCTGAAATGGTCTTTTGTTGTACTGAGCAGTTTTTGGTTTTTGGAACCCAGAAAACTGCACAATTTATGAAATGGAATACAGTCAAATATCCTTTTCTAGCCAGTTTGCAGTCTATCTGCTGCTGTCTAAGATTCTGAACCATTCTAATAGACTGCCATCCAATCACCCATTTTTGTCACTTGTATTTTTCATTCACTTTGTGTGTGTGTGTTTTTTCCCCTGAGGCAATTGGGGTTCAGTGACTTGCCCAGGGTCACACAGCTAGGAAGTGTTAAGGGTCTGAGGCCAGATTTGAACTCAGGTCCTCCTGATCCTCCTGACTTCAGGGCTGATGCTCTATCCACTGCACCATCTAGCTGACCCTCATTCACTTTGTTTTTGAAGTGTAGATGGTTAAACTGATGACTTTTATATTTCTATAGTTTTTACAGAAGAGAATTTGTAGTATTCTAAGGTTCAGTACTATTAATGCTATATAAACTGTGAATGGGAATTGCTTCTTTCTCTTAATAAGCACCTGATAAATGCTTTATTTGTATCTAATCCAAATAAAATGATGAAAACCATATCAATTATAAGCTCGAAGTATTTTAAATTACTTTACTGACAGGTAGGAAATCAGTAATAGATTTAAGAAGACAACTGATAATTTTTCTGTCATACTTCATCAATAACTCAAACAATCAATAACGTTTTTTAATCTATATTTTATTCTTAAGGTCACATTATCTTTAGTCAGTTGTACTGGTATCAAGAAGCAGATGCAAAAGACAGTTTTATTTAGTCTTAGCCCTCACAAAGATTTCTCTTCTTTTAAAATAGCTTAGTCATAAATTTAAAGGTAGATATGAAATTGGGTATTGATAAATTCATTTTCATGCCACAGATAGCTATGTGTATTACCTGAAGTTGTGATGACATTTCAAGGCAAAAGAAGATTTTAAGAACAAATTAAAGTATTGGATTTAGCCATTTATCCTAATGACGTTTTCAGAGAACCATCTTATGATGAGACCCACTGATCTAATTTTGGATCAAAGAAGTGTCAGAGAAATATGATCTTGATGCTTTTGATGAGGTGGATAGTTTAACTAATACAGGGAAGGAAGCTGAGATGACTGCTACATCCCCACATTGCTTCAAATGCCATGCCTGTCTCTCCCTCTGGGCTGTTTACAGGATTTCAGTTAAAAAAATCTTCAGTTTAAAAAATACTGCCTTAAGAAGTCTCAGTTCCAATTATAGCTCTTTTTTCAGCACTATAATTTGAAACTTCACCACTGGGACTAACAATTATATTTGAAAGTAGTCTGATTTGGAAGCACAGCACAGAATGATTTGGGCTGATAATAAATTAACATCAAAGACATTGGACTCATAATAGTATAAAAGTGTTGTTCTCATGAATTTTAATATTTTATTTCACCAATTACATACAAAACAATTTTAAAACATTTGTTTCTAAAACTTTGAGTTCCAGATTCTCTTTCTTCCTCCCTCTCCATCTCCCCATTGAGAAAGCACATGTGAAGTTAAGTAAAACATTTACATAAAAATCACATTGTGAAAGAAAACATAGATTTATGACCCCCCAAAAAACCCTCAAGAAAAATAAAGTAAAAAAGCTTCAATCTGTATTCAGACACATTTTTGGATATGGATAGCATTTTTCATCATAAGTCCTTCAGAGTTGTCTTGAATCATTGTATTGCTGAGAATACTTAGGTTGTTCCCAGCTCATCATCTTATTATATTGCTATTACTTTGTATACAGTACATTTTACCTTGCATGAGATCATGAAAGTTTTTCTGAGAGCATCCTGCTTATCATTTTAAGATAGCACAATAGTATTCCATTAAAATTACAAGCACAATTTATTCAGCCATTGCCCAATTGATGGTCATCCCCTCAATTTCCAATTCTTTGCTCTGAGACAAGGACTGTTATAAATATTTTTTGTACATATAGATCCTTTTTCCTTTTAAAAATCTCACTGGGTTATTGTTAGACATAATGGTATTATTAGGTCAGAGGTATGCATGGTTTTATAGCCCTTTGTGTATAGTTCCAAATTGCTCTACAGAATGGTTGAATCAGTTCACAATTCCACCAACAGTATATTATGCTTCATTTCCCCCCACATTTCCTCCAATATTTGCCATTTTCCTTTTCTGCCCCATTAATCAATCTAATAGGTATGAGATAGTACCTCAGAATTGTTTTAATTTGCATTTTTCCAATCAACAGTGAGTTAGTATTTTTATATGCCTACAAACAGTTTGATTACTTCATCTGAAAACTTCATATCTTTTGATCATTTATCAATTGGGGAATGACTCATTTTTACAAATTTGACACAGTTCTCTATGTTTGTGAAATGAGGCCTTCATCAGAGAAACTTGCTACAATTTTTTTTCACAATTACCATTGCTAACTGTATTCTTCTCCATTTATTCTATCTTCTCTCTCCTTTCACCTTATCCCTCCTCAAAACTGTTTTGCTTCTGACCATCCTCTCCCCTAAGATGCCCTCCCTTCTATCATCTTCCCCCTTTCTCATATCTCCCTTCCTTTATATTTTCCTGCAGAGTAAGATAGATAGATTCCTAATTGAGTGTGTGTGTTATTTCCTCATTGAGCTAATTCTGATCCACTCATTTCCCCTTTCCTCCTTTTCCCCAGCCCCCAGAAAGATTATATTCAGTTTTGCTGGGTAAGTGAATTTTGCATTCCAAATCTATTCATTAATTTAATTAATTTGTTAATTATTAAATTAATTTAATTAAGTCCTTCTATTGTTTTATGTACAAGCTGCTAAATCTTGTGTTATCCTAACTATGATTCAACATTATTTGAACTGTTTCTTTCTGAACACTTGCATTCTCCTTGACCTGGGAGTTCCAGAATTTGGCTATAATATTTCTTGGAGTTTTCACTTTGAGATCTTTCAGTATATTCTTTTAATTTCTATTTTACTCTCTAGCACTGAAATATCAAGATAGTTTTCCTTGATATTTCTTGAAAGATGCTGTCTAGTTTCTTTTTTTTTTTTTTGATCATGGCTTTTAGGTAGTCCAATGATTTTTAAATTATCTTTAAATTATTAAATTATCTAAAATATATTTTCCACGTCAGTTGTTTTTCGAATGAGACATTTCATACTGTTTTCTATTTTTCTTTCTTTTGTTTTATTGTTTCTTTATTTCTCATAAAGTCATTAGTTTCAATTTGCTCAATTCTAATTTTTAAGGAATTATTTTCCTCAGTGAGATGTTTTTTTTTACCTCCTTTCCCATTTGGTCAATTTTGACTTTTAAAGCATTCTTCTTACTGACATTTTGTACTTCCTTTTGCATCACTCATTTCTCTTCCCAATATTTCCTCTACCTCTCTTACTTTATTTTAAAAATCCCTTTTGAGTCCGTTCAATTCTTAATTTTCTTGGAGTTTACTTGTAGGAGCTTTGACTTTCTTATCTTCTTTGGAGTATGTCTTTTGATTTTTCCCTGTCACCATAGTAACTTTTTGTGGTCAGAATCTTTTTCTGTTGCTTGCTCATTTCCCTAGTCTATTACTCAGCTTTTAATTCTTTGTTAAAGTAGATTTCTACTTTAACTTTCTACTAGAAACTTTCTGTTTCTAGAGTGGAGAGTCTAATGTATCAAACTCCAGAGGTTTTGTGCAGCTGTTATCAGATTCGTCTAGGGACTTGTAAGTTTTCTGTTCTTTCAGAGTGGTATGATCCAAGGAGAAGCATGTGTATTACTCTTCTAGCTTGTGGCTCTGGTCTGTGAATGATTTCAAGTAATCTTTTCTGCCCTGAAACTGTGAGGAGGGTTCCTATGGCTATAAGTTCTAGTTGAGCCATGCTCCTTTTGACCATAGGATTGTGAGCTAGGATTGCATCCCAGAACTGAGTATAGGCAAAGCAACAGAGTCCTTCTCAGTGCTAGGAAAGAGACGCTTGTAATTTCCCTCTGACTAGCAATTTAACCCCCTTATTTTCTGTGGGATGAGACTTCCAGAAGCTGCCACAGCTGCTGCTGTTGTTCCTTCTGCTTCTGCTAATTCAGTGGCTCGCAATACCTGTTCCTAGTTTGCTGCAGCTGGGTCTGTGATTTCCTCTTGTCCTGGTGAAACAGATCTTTTCTGCTGACTTTCTAAGTAGTCTTTGATGTCTTTGAGTGAAGGGGTCTGGAAACCACCATGCTGCCTTAGATTCAGTGGCCCTAGGCCTATTTCTAATTTGCTGGAGCCTGGGCTGTACTCTAGTCTCACTAATATGAAAGCCCTTTCCTGCCAACCTTCTAAGTTGTCCTGCACTAGAAAATTGTTTTACTCCATCATTTTTTGTTTTGATCCTCTGAAATTCAATTATTCATTATTTAAAAGCATTTGGAAGACCTTAGGGGAGAGCTTGGGTAAGTCCCTGCCACCTTGGTTCTGCCTCTCAGTATGTAGCTGTTATCATTCTTGATGTAAAGAAACTCATTGGGATGATAGTGGTACTAAGTGGTGCCATTCTGAAAACAAAACAGTTTCTTTATATCCTTAGTACTAATATAGTGCTTAGAATATAGTAGGAGGTACTTGTTAAATATTTATTGACTGATTGTTAAATATTTATTGACTCGCTGGCCCCTAAATCTCTTGGTGAGGGCACAAGGGGCTTTCTCACCCATGCATCATAACTGTTTGGAGCTGTTTGGACAAGGCAGATCTGAAGTGAATGGGAAAATCTGTTTAGTAGTTCCAAAAAAAGAGTTTTACCTTCCCAGGTGGTATATAAAAAGCTATTTTGAGTATTGGATATTTCTTGTATTTGTTCATAAGTGTCTGTAATTTCCATGTCTTAAGTAGTTTTTGTGGTAGTGAAAATAAAAGATTTCCCAAACCTAATTAATAAAATTAAAGAAGAAAACATAAATTTGGTATAAATAAAATTCAGTCTAGGGAAAATCGAAACAAATGTTGACCCAAAGCACAATTACTGATTTATCCCATAAACTTCAACAAAAAGTGATATATTTTCCCCATATAAAGTGATTACTTTAACCTATACACAGGGTAAAGAGAAATGTGTGATAATATTTGGAAGAGAAATTGATGATCAAAGACCACTGCTGTAATTAATTAGATTGGCCATTTGAAGCTTGTCCTTGGAACTGTCTCCTGATTTCCACCTTTCCTAACTATGGTATCATTTTAAAGAAATAACTGAATGGCAATTTGGAGAGTAGAATGGGTTCCAATTCCTTGGCTCACAGAATCACATCCTTCTGTCAGGGTAAATAAAGCTCTGTGAAGTGTGTGGGTGATATACAATTCTTTCTCTTGAGTGAATTGGAGACAGTGTAGAAGCCAAATGATCTCTTATTCTTACTTGCCCATTAGAATCTGCAAAGGCATAAGCTACAACTGCTTTCATGTCTGACAATGTGTAGATGACATCTTCCAATTGTGAAAGTGTGACTGAAGACATAGCTGTTTTCCTATATATATGAACACTGTCTTTGGGTTTTTGATCATAGCAGTTATTTAGAAGGTGTTTATTGGTAATTTGGGATCTTCCTCTTCCCTTCTTAGTCCATATGCTTTGACTTAAAGGGTGTTATTACTCTTATTACTGCTCACCAGATGGGTCTATCTTTCATTTTGCTAAAAGTTTACAGCCAGACCTCATCAATTAACTTACACTTTGCTACTATTGAATAAGCCAGTAATTTTATTCACAATTAATTACAACAGAAGAGTATCTCCTACTCTCATCTAACTTCCACTTATCTAGTCCAGAAAAACTGGGGCATGGATACAATACTAGTCAACTGCTTATGTCTCTGGATTTCTTAATTAGTAAACCTGTATTAATGCTGATATTTGATGTCAGATATCAGGTTGTATTTTCCCATGCATATGTTAAGATCATATAAACATTCTAAGACAGATGCTATTTTGTTTGAAGATATGCTGAATTTAGCACCAAGTGAAGCATCAAATAGGAAGATGTATGTTCACTGAAGGTATTCTCTATGGTCAGATAAAATGCCCTTATGAAATACAAATAGAAGAGAGATTTCCTGCTCACAGAAACTATAAGTGCTTCTGGTTTTAGATAAAAATTGTGAGGATTGTTTCAGTCTTGAAAAATTAGAGTATATTATTGTTAAGTCCAGGGTTATGTAGAAGAGATCTCTCTATTTCTCCATGTTAGACAAATAAAATGAATAATTGGCATTACTCAGATTATAATAGGACATTAGATGGACAATCTTGAGTTATTCCAACACTGTACCTGGGCTATCCACTGGACCTACAATTTTATAAGACAAGATTGGATTTCTTCATTTGGAAAATTATGTAGCATTTTCTAATGTTTTCACATTAGATTACTATCACAAAAGTTTATTGGAAAAAAATATAATAACTTCTTGGTGATGTGTCCTGCAAATGAGATAGTATGATCTCAGAAGTCTCCAGTAATCCAAAGAGCAATGGGCATTTGAATTATGAATATAAATAGGCTATAGCATGTCACCTATGATGACCTGTTTTAAAGAAATGCCATTAAAGACATCACAACAGATATGTATGGTCAGAAAATTAGATGAGATGTTCATTTAGGCAGACTGAGGAATGACAGAATCCAAAGAAAATCTTCAACCTACTGGGTAATTCTTCCATGGATGACTTACAGAAAGAAATGAATAATAATTATACAGGATGTAAAGTAGTGGATAGATCGCATTCTTCGGTAAAGGGGAGAACTATATCAATGGGATGAGAGATCCATTTAAAGTATTGAATTAGTATGATATACTGGAAAGAGGACTGAATTTAGAGTCACATGACTTAGGTTTGAAAATCAGTTTTGCAATTTATTACCTTTGTGACTTGAAGAAGCTTTACTCTCTTCAGCTTTTGTTTTCTTCATCTATAAGACAATTGGATTAGAAGATTTCTTATCTTCCAAGGTCCCTTCCAACTTTATTGAATTACAAATATTGCTAGTTTCTTTGGGTCATATTTTATTCATTTTTATAAAGCTTTGTATCCCCTTATCCCTAGTATCCACTATAATAACTAATATATGCTTAATAAACATTTATTGAATGTTAAGACTATATAAGAAGTTGGATGGGTATCTATAGGAAATTGTTTCACAATCATTCATAGAAATTATTTGACCTTAATTGTAATATATTGTTAAGTGCCACACCATATCATGCATTCTTAGTTTCTTTTATATAGTAGCTGCTGAATAATTAATCAGAATTCATATACCCAGTGAACACTTTTAGGTACTAAAATTCTTTCTGAAATAATAAAAATATTTTTGATATAGTTATAATGTCATATGTATTTAATTTTACTATAATTAATTGTATTGTTTATTCAAATTTTATTGAAACAGAGTATATAATTAATTTAAAAATTCCATTTCTCAAACATGCCATCTAAGAGAATTCCTTGGAGAGAGTTGGAAGTGACTAGTTCCCTTTCATTCTCATTTTAGTCTAAATCTCAAAAGTATATTTGCTGCTACTTTCCATCTGCCTATCTCCTGAGGGATGTTTTCTGCACCTGTTAGTCAATCATTCACTACACATCTGGATAGAGGATGGCCCATATAAGATTTTTATTGGTAGTTTTAAGTTATATTTTGTTGATGAAAATCTTCAGCTGTGTGGAGTTTCCCTGAAGCAATATAGTTGAAGATCTCAGTTGTCTTTAGATTTCTCCTCATTGTGTCTTGCCATATGCCCTCTGGAAATTAGCTCCTGGTCTTTTCAAAATGAATGAGTAATGAGGGAATAAGAGACAGGTAAAACATGATTTATAGAAAGTGGAGTAAGAAGGCTTATTGGGTGGTACTTATAATAACAGATTCCTAAGTACAATAAGATGATATCCCAATTGAGCAATTCCTTTCAGGTCTTAAACTGACTTTACTATTATTGGTTTGGTTTGCCAGCTACCATATGTCAGCTGACAAAACAAAGGCTTTTAATTGAATTGTGGAGAACCGTACTGAGCAAAGAAAAACAGAATAATCATTGAAACAGTGTAGGTGAAACCTGTAAAGGAAGATTCAGGAAAGCTCTCAGAAACAATGAACTCTTAGAATACATTGGCTACCACATGTTAGACAACAAAAGAATGAGCTGATCTGCAAAGGCAGCCAATCAATAGGTTTAGGCATTTTGCATATAGGGAAGGTCAGTCCATAGAAAGATATTTTTTTAGTGGGAATTGAAATACTTTTGAGCCAGGAGATCAGTGGAGGCCCAGATCTTATTTTGTTAGCCATCTAAATATCCACAGAAAAGGGAAGGTAGGACAAGAAATACAAGACGCACATATGTTTGAGATAAAGGTATTGGCCAATGAGAGCTGAGAACAGGTAAAAACATTCATTCAACAAGAATTTATTAGATATTTATTTATATGTCAGATATTGTGCTAAGTACTCAAAATGCAAAGAAAAAAGTGTAATGGTTTTTGCCTTCAAAGAACTTAACTTTTGTTAGGCAAGATAAACAGGCACAAGAAGGAATATTAAAAATAATTGTTATAAAGTTGTTGGTTTTTTATTTTAGTGGGGAGGATATTAGCAGCATGATATATATACCCTTTCATATCATCTTTTATTTTCTTTTTCTTTATTCCTGTCTTTGATGAATCGGGTATGCCCTTCTCTATCAAGGCCATCCACTCCATATTCATTGCATCCCTTCCTGTCTTAGCCTTTCCTATTACTTCCTTCCCCTTCTTCTACCTCCAGTCTCTAGTCCCTCTCCATTTACCAGTCTATAAATATTCTCATTCTTGGAAACAACCTCTCCTCCCCCAAATAATCCATTTCTTATTAAATCCTACCATCCCCTCAAACTATTATCCCATATTTCTTCCAATCAAGTTCCTAGAAAAAGCTGTCTATAGTCCGGTTCCATTTCACTTCCTCTCACTCTCTTCCAAACCTTTTAAAATTAGACGTTAGCAGTCATCATTCATCTAAACGTTCCTTCTAAAGTTAGGATAAAAGGATAATTTTGATTTTTAAATTAATTTTTTTTTTGCTTTTTGCTGAGGCAATTGGGGTTAAGTGACTTGCCCAGGGTCGCACAGCTAGGAAGTGTCTGACACCAGATTTGAACTCAGGTTCTCCTGACTTCAGAACTGGTGCTCTAACCACTGTGCCACCTAGCTGCCCAATTAAATTAAATCTTAAATTAAAAAGGTTTTGCATAAACAAAGCCACTGCAACTAATGTTATAAAGAAATCTGAAAGTTGGGATTTTTTTTAATAGTGTGCCTAACAAAGGTCTCATTTTTCACATATATAGAGAACTAAGTTAAACTGATAAGAATACAAATCACCTTCCAATTGATGGTCAAAGGATATCAAACAGTCGATTTTTAGAAAGAAATAAAAGCTATCTATTGTCATATGAAAAAAATTCTCTTAATCACTATTGAATAGAGGAATGCAAATTAAAACAATTCTGAAGTCATATCTCAGATTGGTTAATATAACAGAAAAGGAAAATGACAAATGTTGCATGGAATGTAGAAAAAAGTGGGAAACTAATGCATTATTGCTAGAATTGTGGCCTAGTCAACCATTCTGAAGAACAATTTGGAATTATGCCCAAAGGGCAATCACACTCTGCATTCCCTTTGATTAAGCAATACTATTACTATGATTGCATCCCAAAAAGATAAAAAAAGAGAGGGAGGAAGGAACCTATTTGTACAAAAATATTTATAGCATTATAACAATTCTTTTTGTTCTGGCAAAGAATTAGAAATTGATGAGATGTCTATCAATTGGGAAATGACTGAAAAAATAGCACTATATGATTATGATGTAATATTATTGGGCTATTAAATTGACAAGCAGGAGGATTTCATGAACTGATGCAAAGTGAAGTAAGCAGCACCAAGAGAACAATGTACACAGTAAGAGGAACATCGTATGTTCCTTAGCAATTTTCAGTAATATAATGATCCAGATAATTCCAAAGAACTCATGATGAAAAATGCTATCCATCTCCCAAGAAAGAACTGAATACAGATTGAAGCATGCTATCTTTTGCTTTCTTTATTTTTTCTATGTGCTTTTTCTTTTTTTGTATGTATTTTTTTAAAAACATGACTACTATATAAATATTTTTCATGATTGCATATGTATAATCTATGTCAAATTGCTTAATGTCTCAGGAAAGAGTAAGGAGAGTGGAGTGTAGAGAATTTGGAACTCAAAATTTTAAAACACGACTGTTAAAATTGTTTTTCATATAATTGGGAAAAATTAAAATATTAATTAAAAAATCACTTTGGCATCTGTGTGAAGAATGAATAGAGAGACTTAATTTCTTTTTTTTTTCAGAATAAAATTTTAATGTATAAAATAAAAATATATAGGATCACAAAGGAAACCAATTATACTGAAGTATAATTATCAATTTTTTTTAAACAAGCTCATATATCTCAGGTTAGAAATCCATTTTCTTTTTCTTTTTTTTTATTAAAGCTTTTTATTTGTATAACATATGTATGGGTAGTTCCCCAACATTGATCTTTACAAAGCTTTCCATTACAAATTTTACCCCCAGTCCCCTCCCCTCCCCCAGATGGCAGGAAGTCCACTACATGCTAATAATGTTGAAATGCTTGAGAAGTTATGCAAGAAAAATCCTATCTACAAGAAAAAAAAAAGAATCAGAGAAAGGCAACACAATGCAAACAAATGTCAATAGAGATCATGAAAATGTTACATTGTGGTCCATATTTCATTTCCCTTTCTCTGGGTGTATATGGTTTTCTTCAGTGAACAATTGGAACTGGTTTGAGACAATTCTTTGTTGCAGAGAGTCATGTCCATCAGTATTGATCATCATGTAATACTGTTGTTGCTGTGTATGATGATTTCCTGGTTCTGCTCGTTTCACTCAGCATCAGTTCATGCAAGTCTCTCCAGGCCTCTCTGAAATTGTCCTGCTGGTCGTTTCTTACAGAACAATAATATTCCATAACATTCATATACCATAATTTATTCAGCCACTCTCCAATTGATGGGCATCCCTTCAGTTTCCAGTTTCTAGCCACCACAAAAAGGGCCGCCACAAACATTCTTGCACATGTGGGGCCCTTTCCCTCCTCTAAGATCTCTTTGGGATATAGGCCCAGTAGAAACACTGCTGGGTCAAAGGGTATGCACAGTTTGACAACTTTTTGGGCGTAGTTCCAAGTTGCTCTCCAGAATGGTTGGATCTGTTCACAGTTCCACCAACAATGTATCAGTGTCCCAGTTTTCCCACATCCCCTCCAACATTCGTCGTTATCTTTTCCTGTCATTTTAGCCAATCTGACAGGTGTGTAGTGGTACCTCAGAGTTGTCTTAATTTGCATTTCTCTGATCAATAGTGATTTGGAGCAACTTTTCATATGACTAGAAATGGTTTTAATTTCATCATCTGAAAATTGTCTGTTCATATCCCTTGACCACTTATCTATGGAAGAGTGGCTTGAATTCTTATATATATGAGACAATTCTCTATAAATTTTAGAAATGAGGCCTTTATCAGAACCATTAAATGTAAAGATGATTTCCCAATTTGATGCTTCCCTCCTAATCTTGTCTGCATTTGTTTTGTTTGTACAGAAACTTTTTAACTTAAAATAATCAAAATTATCCATCTGGTGTTCAATTAGGAGTTCCAGGTCTTCTTTAGACATAAATTTATTCCATCTACACAGGTCTGAGAGATAAATTATATTACGTTCCTCTAACTTGCTTACAAAGTCCCTCTTTATATCTAGATCAAGAACCCATTTAGATCTTATCTTGGTATGTGGTGTTAGGTATGGGTCAAGCCCTAATTTCTTCCACACTAGTTTCCAATTTTCCCAGCAGTTTTTGCCAAATAGTGAGTATTTATCCCCAAAGCTGGGGTCTTTGGGTTTATCGAATACTATATTGTTAAGGTTATTCCCTAGATTGTCCTGATATCCTATCCTGTGCCACTGATCGACCCGAGAGACTTAATTTCAAGAATATTAGGAAGATATTGCAATTGTACATAGAAACAAACCAAACAAGAAAATTCTAACCCCCAGTAGATGGCCTACGGGCTTAAGCAATATCTGGTACAACATAATTTTATTGTGACAAAGGAATTTAGATGTCCTGTGGTGGTCATTTGTATTCATTCATTCAACAACCATTTGTTAAAGGAATGCTAGGTGACATCATAAAGAAGCTGATATATTTGAATGTGCTGGATATTATCAGTATAGAAAATGCTATTTATATTTCCTTTGTTCCTTTGATTTGGTAGCATCATTATGACTTCATACACTGAATCAACTATTTTCACTGAATCCTACCCCCTGAAGCTTCTCCCACTGTGAATGCTTTCTAGAGTTAACACTGTTGGGGTCAAAAATAACAGACAGTTTCCAACCAATTAAAATGTTGACAGAAGTTATCATTTTCCCTCTATGTTGAGCTAATTACTTTTTATAAATGTTTTCCCTGTATGCATTTAAGGAACAGGTAAAGCAACTGGGGAGAGGTGGCATTTAGAGAATTAGTGCTGCTAATTAATCCGCTCACATAAAACATTTTTTCTCTTCCCTCAACAATCACTTAAATTATTTCTCTACTGTAATAAATTCAATAAATAACCAACAAGTAGAGGATGAGGTGCTCAGTTAACCTACAAATTCAAAGGAAATTCATTATCTATTAACTCTTTATAAAGAGTATTCAATGAAGGCGGGTGAATTTATCTTTAAACAGGTGATATTGAATTGACTGGAGAAAATCTTTGGAACCATCCAATATGGATGAGTAAGTTAAAAAACAAATGAATTTTGGATGAACAATGAACTGTTGTATGAAAAGAGATTTGAAAGATTCTTGATGAGGAGAGAATTTTTACTTTATCTGCTTTCATGGCTAGTTTGGTTGGATCAGGTAATAATGATGGGTGACAAAGGAAAAGAAGAATTACTCAACTCTTCTTTCAAATTTATTTTCTTTCCCAATGAGACTAATTGTTATACTGGATAGGAGAAAAGAAAATTGGTAATAGAGTGTTATGAGCCAATATAATAAGGAGATATAAAGCACCTACTTAGCCTAGATGAATTTAAGTTGCCAGCATTATGATATAGTGGAAACTTTCTGGATTTGAACTAAAAAAAAAATCAGAATTTTAGTCCTAACTCTACTCCATACTAAATGTATTATTGTGGGCAAATCAATTTGTCCAGTTTCTCTCAATATAACTAGGAGATTGGACTAGATGGATGCTAAGTTTCATTCCAGCTGTATAGTACTATGAGACTATGACTAGAATAAAGTGAACTGTATTTCAGGGAACTGAAATAAAAAGCACACATGATTTATAAAGTGTACCCGTGATCTTTGAACATAGCATTTTCATGCTCTCTATTGATTTTTGCTTGCATTATATTTTTCTTCTCAGGCTTTTTTTTTCTTGTAGATACAATTTTTCTTGTACAGCAAGATAACTGTATAAATATGTATACACATATTCGATTTGTCAAGTATTTTAACATAGTTAACATGTATTAGACTTTCTGCCATCTAGAGGAAGAAGAGAAAAATTTGGAACATAATGCTTTGCAAGGGTCAATGTTGAAAAATTACCCATGCATATGTTTTGCAAATAGAAGCAAATAGAAGAAGAATTCTAGGCATAGAAGACAGTTCAAATGCATAGACAAAAAGATCCAATGTATTATGTATGGAAGAATGAATAGATCCATATATCTACATAATAGTGTACATAAGACATATGAAGATTAGAAAGGTAAGAAGGTGCTTTTGTGAAGAGATTTAAATGCAAAAGAGATGATTTTTTGTTTTATGCTAGATGTAATAGGGAGACACTGGAGTGTGTTGAATTGAGGTATATGTGAGACAACCAGACCTTTACTTTAGGGAAAAACCCCATTGGCAACTATTTAGAGAATGAGTTGGAGTGAAGAGATATTTGAGGTAGGGAGACCAAATAGGAGGCTATTGTAATAGTCTAGGGAGAAGCTACTAAGGGCCTGAATGAGAGCAGTGTCTATGAGTGGATAGAAGGAAGAAAGTAAAAGCACAAAATTTTGTAATTGATTGGACATGTAGAGTGAGTAAGAGGGGGAAGACTACAAAGATATACTGAAGAGATTAGAAGCATGATGGTGACCTGGATAGTAATAGGGAAGATTGTAAGAAGAGGTTTTAGGGGAAATATTCTACTTGGAGCATATTGAGTTTGAGATGTCTACAAAACTTTTGGTTTGAAATGGGCAACAACAACAACAACAACAAAAGGTAAGAAATGAATACATTCTAGGCAGGGGGAAAAGGCTGTTCAAGTCATGGAAAAGGCAGATCAAGCCTAATATGTTTAGAAGAATGAACAGAATTGCACAGTAGGATATCAGAGCACATGGAGGGCAATAAGGAATATGAAGAATGGTGATTTAAGACTGGAGTTTGAGAGAAATTATAAATGGATATAGGGATATGGGAGTTACCTGTATAGAGATAGCAAGTAAACTCCTGGTAATAAAATTAACAAATGACATTTTAGAGAAAAATGACAAAAGGGTCCAGGTCAAAAATCTGCTGGTTTATAATTACTAGGTGGGATACGGATATGAATCAAACAGAAGACTGTCAAGGAGCAATCAGAGACATAGAAGGAGAACAAAAGGCTGTGTCATGAAAAGTCACAGAGGAGAGAGTTTACCTAGAGGAGAAGGTATTCAATTTTGTCAAATGCTGCAGAAAGATTTTTAAAAAGCACCAAGAATAAGAATATGAAAATGATAAAATCTTAATTTTAAACAGAGCATTACTTGGATGTTGAGGTCTGAAGCTAGATTTCATAGGGTTAAAGAATGTTAGCGGAAAAGAAGTGGGAGCAATAGATGTTGATTTTTTGTGTGTGTGCAAAAGAGGAGATATATAGGATGATTACTATGGGGAAGGTGACATAGACTTGGGTATATTTATAACCAGTAGAAAGGAAACCAGATTATAGAAAGAGTTTGGAGATTAAACAAAGATAACAGATGATGTTAAGAGTAATCTGCTGGAGAATGTTGGAAGGGATGGGATTAAGGGCTCATATAAAAGGGGTTATATAAAGAGGGGTAGACCATGGTAAGGAGGATCACCTCTTCTTACATTGTAAGAATTTAATGATTTGGAAATATGCCAACAAGTGAAGAAAAAAAGGATTTGTTGTCAGATGAGGAGGAGGAAAGAGGACAGAGCTCTTGCTGTACTTCCTCAATTTTTTCAATAAAATATGAGAAGATCTCACCTGATAGTTTGTGGAGATGCCTCATTGTGTATAGCCTAAAGAGAAAATCTGGATTGACTTCTGAGGAAATTGGAATTGAGAATCAATTGTTTTTTAGATGTATTCAACTCTTCACAACCCCTTTTAGGGTTTTCTTGGCAAAGATATTGGAGGGTTTGACATTTCTTTCTCTAGTTCATTTTATAGATGAGGAAACTGAGGCAAACAGGATGAAGTGATCATAAATTAGTAAGCTTCTCAAGCCAGATTTTAATTTAGGTAGATGCATCTTCTTGACTCCAGACCCAGCACTTTATTTCTTGTCTGTCCAAGAATTAATTAGAAAAGAGTAAAAGAATTGCCTTGCTGCAGGGCCATGTTGAGATTGAATCACAAATTTTTAGTAGACCTAATAAACCTACTTATATAACTTCTCATTTGAATAGGTGGGTAGTAGAAGTGGTGTAGAATTGGGATTTGACAAGGTGTGAGTGCTGATTGGACAAAGAAGCAAGGGATTTGAGAATACACGAGAGTGTAAAAGTAGAATTAGTTTTCTAGGGTTGAGATTGGGGAAGAATGTATAATCAGACGGCAAGATGGACTAGCAAAGTGCTGTAGAGAATCCATGTCACTGTGAGGATGAAGAACAGGCTTAGGAAGGATCAATTATAAGGAGAGATGCAATTATACAAGATTGTGATCTGATAAAGGATTTTAGAACTCTTGAACACAGCAGTGGAATACTTGTGCATCATGACAAGTTCAAGAATGTGAGGAGGAAAATAGGCACTTATTAAGCACATACTATGTACCAAGCACTTGACAAATACTCACTTGATAAAATAATCCTGGGAGGCAGATGCTATAATTGTGCCCATTTTATAGTCAAAGAAACTAGAGCAGACCAAGGTTCACTGTCTTTCTAAAATTACATATAACAAATAAATGTCTGAGGTCTCAGTTGAATTCAGAGTTTCCTTACTCTAGGCTTAGTGCTCTATCCCATTACCCAGTTGTCACATCTCTGTGTAATTGAGGTGGGGTGTCTTTTTTTTTAATTGCTTGACATGTTTAAATATGATTAACTTCAATAACATTTTTATATTGATTTCCTTCTCTTCTCTTGCCTATTTCATATCACAACTCACCTGGATTATTGCAATAACTTTTAAAATGTTCTTCCTGCCTCTCTCCTCTCAAATCCACCCTTTCCACAGCAGCAAAAATGATAGTCCTTAAGCATAGTTCTGTGACATTTGTTTGCTCAAGAAAATTCAGTGGCTACCCATTATCTGGGGAACAAATGTTAAACTCATCTGTTTACCATTTGCAGTACTTTAATGTTTGACTCAGTTACCTTTCTAGAGTAATTATATATTATTCCCTTTCATGTACTCTATCTTCTAGGCAAACTGAGTGATGCATGATCTGTCCCTCAGACATAACATTACACCTCTTTCTCTTTTTGCCTTTGCATAGGCAATCAATCCTCCATGCCTGGAATGCATTTCATTTTCCCCTCCACCCCTTAGAAGCCTTAGCTTTCTTCAAAACTCAGCTCAAGCATTATTCCTGATTCTTTCAGCTTCTAGGGTCTTTCTTCTGATGTGTTATTTTTAATTTCTATGTATTTCATACAAATCTACATGTGTTCATACTGTATCCCCAAGATCTGGCAGAGTGCCCAGAAGGTGACAAATACTTTTGATTCATTGATTAATTAGATAAGACCTCAAACTCTCAGTAGCTATGTGACCATGGAGTCAGTCACTTAACCTTTGTTCCTCAGTGTTCTCATTTCTTAAATATGGTTGTAATAGATGCGTTATTTGGAATAGTTTAAATCTATGAATCTGTGACCAGTAATTTTTTGATTGATATTAGTGGCCAAGTTCTTATTCAGAGGAATCTTTCTTATTCTAGATCCAGCACTTTATTCCACCATCTAACTGAAATATTGAGAGAATAGCAAATATCTATGTTTATATCTATCTATCTAAATATATGTATATATCTTTCTCTATATACATATATAGATATGCATATATCTATATCTATACATATATAAATATAAATACATATATATCTATATCTATACATATATAGGTATGTGTATGTATATTATGTATGTTTAAATATACATACACAAATATCCATATATATACACACACATACATGTTTATTACTTTAAGGCTTAGAAATCATTTCACAAATATCTCATTTTGTTATTATAACAACCCTGGGAGGTAGATGGTGTTGTTATCCCCTTTGTACAGATGAGGAAACTGAGAGTTCATGTAACTAGTAGTGTCTGAAGCCAGATTTCAGTGCTCCATCCACCCCCCCCCCCAAGATTCCTCTAAACATGGTATGGATCAAAGTTGTTGGTGTTTTTATGGTAATTCATTCTCAGCAACAACTAGGAAACCATAATAATTATAGCTTACCAGTAATGAATATTCTTTAGGAAGAAATAAGAAGATAAAGTTGACAAATATAGTTGGATCAGTTCAAATATGCAAAGAAAAACCATTCTAAGCTTTAAGTGACAACATTTTGAGAACACTTATGGACTTATTCTCAAGATATCTCACATTTTCCTTTGTTGATTCCTTCTATATGCATATTTTTCTCATCACTGTAAAATTTTTATGAGAACAATCTATGCAGTCATCATGATTACCTTTGATGAAGACATGAGAAGAAAGCAAGAGAGGCTTTTACTATTCATTTCCTCAAATAAACTATCTTTTCAGAGTGACACATCTGAGAGGTTTTGAGAATATCAGCTCCTGCTTTTTGTTGATTTAAAAAAAAACATTTCAATTGCTAGAACAAAATATGTCCTTAAAAGCTCCTCTCACACAAAGCACATAACATAATTTTGTTAAAATCATACAATATTGTATTGCAGATATCTTGGTTCTATAATCCACTGAGCAATAATATCGAGTGATACAGAAATCAAGGAAACTAATGTTTCTCTCAAGTTATTGCCATTGCCATGATAGATGTCATGTGCAGAATCCAAATACTGTACAAAAAACAGTTTTGATCAAGGCAAGATTCTCTGTATACTTGTATTTTCAGATAACATTGCATTGGCTAAATCAGGTCTGAAGATATTGCGGAGATTCCTCAGTTAGACTAACTGTCATTAATTAGGAAGAGAACATCATAGTCATTCACAATGGAAAAAATAAATTTCATGAAAGACACATATTGCCTAAGTTGTGTCACTTGTATGAATAGGCTTTTGAATCTATCCATCAGTGTGTAAATCTTGAATAGATAGTTTGACATGGTACTTAATGATCTTAGCCTTAAGACTTCTACCCAACAGACTTTTAGGCCTTTGAAAGTAACTATCATGCTTGCCTCACCATTAAGTATTTATTTAAAAATCAAGATTTAGCATCCTTAATTCATTCATTCCATTCCCATATAACATCAACATTAAACCCTCCACATTTTTGACTGTTTTTCTCTGGATATTCTCCATATTATTTATATATTTTTTTCAAAATATAGTATTCAGTCCTGAACTCAGGACTTTAAGCATGATCTGTTCAGAACAATGAATAATGGGACTACAACTTCCTTATGTTATACCTCATTTCATTTAAAGATTATATTTGTGTTTTTAGTTCTATATCACATTTTAGGTCAGTCTTCTAACTTGTCAATACTTTTTTTTGCTTCTGTCATTAGTGTTTTAACTATTTTTCTTAGCTTTGTATTATTTATGTTTTCTATTCTTTATTTGTCATTGTCAGAATTCAGATTTAGCAAAGATCTCTCGGGAATCTATTATTGAAGACTCCTTTATTCTGACCTGAAACTACTAGTGAATATTCTTTGAATCTGTGAGATGTTTGGTGTATGAATGTGGGAAAATGTTAATTAAAATGGTTGTACTTTCAACTTGCTGTAGGCTTACTATTGCTTTTACCCAACAATTGTGAGTCTTCAAGATAGTATGCTGTGTTCAAGAAAGTGAGGAATCATCAAAAATGATGCTAGTCAAAAGGATCAATGGGGTCTCCAAGTAAAATTTAGTAAATTGAGTATTCTGTTTGGAAAATCAATTCTGTCAATGAGAAGAATGCATCAAGGAAGAGAGGCAGAGAGAATGGTAAACTCTTTCTAGAAGCTTGTTTTTGAAAGGGATAATAAGGATAACTTTAATTGAATCCACATATTACATCCTCATTTTGTTTTAAACTATAAGCATATTTTCTGTGAATTATAATGTCATAATCCTTTCATCAAACACATGTGAGAGATCTTTCTAAATATTTCTAAAAATAGCAATATTCTAATAATTCCTTACTTATTAATTTCATTAGTACTTAAGCAATCTGTTTGCACTTTTTATACTTGTTACAATAGCTTGTAAATGTGTGTGTCTCTCCTGATTCCTCACCTTGAGGGTACTGTGGGAGACTGGTGTCATATTTTGAATTTCTGTTTTTAAAAAATGATTTATCTGTTTAAATTCATGGATCATTCCTAGCTTCCAGTATATTGTCAGTTCTTAGCTGATGTCTAATAAATGTTGAATGGCTAAAGATGATGCATCTTGGTTTGCTGCCTCCTTTAAGTTTTCCCTAAAATTAAAGGCAGTTATGTTTAACCTCCTCAGATAATGACAATAGTATATTTACATTTTTCTCTAGTTCCTAACTTTTGTTCTTTCCTCCCATCAATTTACTAAATTATTTTAATGACTTCTAAGTGTTTGAAAGGCAGGTTTTCTATGTTGTTTATTCCTATTCTATACTCTTTTTTACTGTGAATATTTGTATCAATGTTTACAACTCTTTATTTTCTTGTTTTAAAACTCACTAACTCCAAGTGCTTATAAGCCGTCCCCAAGGAGTATTATTTCCATACTTCTCTGCGTTGTTACAGCAAGCTCATTTCCCCAGTGTTCAATGGGCCCATGGAAACACAAGATATGCTATTACAGGTGGTATAGGGTAGGCAGTATGGAGAAGCAGGGACTAAAGAGACATGAATTGTCTCATTTCCAAAGCTTGACCCTAAAATAGGAAGTGAGGAAAATATAGACTATATGGAATCGATTTTTTTCTCACATGACATATGGATTGAAGATACATGCATTTGTCATGAAGGCTTTAAACATGTTTAAAACTAGAATAAACCTACATTTAGGTGGCTTAGTGCATAGAGTACTGGATCTGAATTTAGGCTGACTCATCTTTCTGAGTTCAAATACAGCCTCAGACACTCACTAGCTATGTGATTCTACGCAAGTCAATTTTTTTCTCAGCTTTCTTATCTGTAAAATGAGCTGGAGAAGGAAATGTCAAACCACTCTAGTGTCTTTGCTAAGAAAACTCCAAATAGAATCAAAAGATTTGGACATGACTGAAAAATGACTGAACAACAGCTGCAAGAATCATGTACTGCCATGCTACTCTCTTGGACTGGTCAAGTGTGAGAAAATGCCCTCTGGTTCCTGCCCCCAATCCTTTAAGCTATTTTAAGTTCTCCTTGAAGCCTGAGCAAAGGGTGAGAATTTGACTCATTTTGAAGGAGGTATCCTGCTAAGGGGATATTTTCATATGTAACATATCTTTTCTAGGTGAGAGCTGAGATTTTGGGGCTATGGAACAGGAAATCTTTCCTAGAGGGAAAAAATGTGCAGTATTGAGTGGGTGCTTGCCGAAAAAAATATTTCTAGGATCTTCAGGTTTGTTTTGTGAATAAAAAAATAGTGTCATCTCATTTTTACACTTCTCAATGCTATAAAGCTGTTCTGTATTATGCTTTCTTTTCTTTTTCCCCAGACACTGAGAAAGCTTGCTCAATATTATTATGACTTTTACCCCAATGCAAATTAAATTAAGTATGTTCTTGTTCTCAATAGAATAGAAACTAAATCACATAGAAGGAAAACTGCTTCCTGTGGTACAACAGGAAGTAAAAAGGAAACTTTTGGACTTCTGTGTTAGAGTAGCCAGACTCTTGGGATTTAATAGACTGGGAATTCACCTCCTTTTATATCTGGTACCACTTCTCTGTTACTGTCAAGGATACTCCCATCTTCCCAATCTCCCATGCTTCCAACCTAGGTTTTTACTCTCTCACCTCTCATATCTGACCAATTGTCAAAGCCTATAAATTTATTTAAAAAATTAATAGTGTTTTATTTTTCCAAATACATGAAAAGATAGTTTTCAATATTTATCTTTGAATACCTTGTGTTCCAAAGGTTTCTCCCTCCCCAGATCAGCAATCAAATATAAGTTAAACATGTGCAATTCTTCTAAATATATTTCTATATTCATTATGCTGTGCAAGAAAAATCAGAAGAAAAAGGGGAAAAAGCAGAAAAAACCAAGCAAATAACAACAACAACAAAAAGAACAAAGGTGAAAATACTATGCTTTGGTCCACATTCAGTCGCCATAGTTCTCTCTCTGTATGCAAATGATACTTTCCATCACAAGTCTATTGGACTTACCTTGAATCACCTCATTGTTGAAAAGAGCCAAGTCCATCACAGTTGATCATATAATCTTTTTCTTTTTAATTTTTTATTAGTGAAGTTTTTTTTGTTTTCAAAACAAGCAAGGATAATATAAGCTTGTAGGGAAAACATTTTGTAAAACTTAAAGTGATATGCAAATATATTATTCCTTTGTTATATCATCCTTTTGGTTTATGATTAAGATTCCTCAATGTATCTTTCCCAATATTATCCTATTCCTTGGCTACAAGCCCTCTGGAGGCTTTAGCTAATTGTGAAACTGTGACTGGCTTCTGGGGTAGATGGGCTTCTCCAAGAACTTTGGCTAAAACACATAATTTAATCAGTGGACAATATTATCCCAAGTAACATAAATATCAAATTGCCACCAAATATCATTTGTTCCTGCAGATCTCTACATAACTTGTATCTGTAAAAATTTTGTTGTTTGTTTATTTTATAGGAAACTAATTACATCCTGCAGCTAAAGATTTTAAATGAGTTGGTCCTTGAGAGAATAGACCCTGGAATGCTGCTTCTTGGCACAGTTATTTTAAACAAAACATGCTAATATACAGATGGAAGATAATAATTTTTCCTTTAAGATGTAATATTCCATTGTGGTTTAATCTATCATTATGCCTATTTATTCCACATTATGAGTTTTGTCAAAAGGAGGAAATCCAGCTCGTCTTCCTGACAGTGAAAAAATAAAATCATCTGACTGAATATAAGCATTGCTATATATAAAAGCTGCCAGGGGTTGCCATGGTAACCAAAGTTCTAAAAATGATAGGGGGAAAAGAACATCAGGTTGTTGTGACAAATGGCGCTTAAAGTGGCAGGTTTCTTGTAATGCTTGCTTTTAATTAATGCAGTTGTGTAAGGAATGGCATTATTGAATATTAGATTAATGCAATAAATCAGAAACTCAGCCTGTAGATTGCTGTTGCTGTTTTCCAAAAGCAGGGTAGCTAAGAAAAGTGAAGATAGAAAATGGGGAGAAAAACTCCACCTTGTGAAGAGATGAAGGATGGTGGTTATTTTAAATCACATGATAAATGTATGTATCATGTCCTGTCAGGGATTATAGAAACAGCTGTCTTCTAGCACCAGTAATCAACTGAAAGCTTAAAAACACAGAACTTCCTGACATCAGAAAAGTGGTCCTATAACACCTCAAACTACTGAGTTTTAAAAACACATTTAAATAGATGGTTGTGATCTTTGCTAGGTGCTTTGTGATAAGTGTTTTTGATACTTCTTTCAAATGTTAAGCACATATTTTGCATAGCTCCTGTAGTCACTGATGCCCTTCATAAGAACAAGTTTTTTTTTTTCAGTTAGTTTATAGATGCTTATGCATCACAGCTTCCTTTACTGTGGATCTGAATTTAAGATGAACTCTCCAATGAAATCACTTAATCTTTCTGGACTCTCAATACTTATCTAAAAATTGGGGATAACAATACCAGGTACCAACAACACCTACTTGATTGGGTTGTAAGGATCAAAGGAGATAATCCATTTAAAATGCTCGTATAGGGTAGGAAATGCCCTTTTGTTTTCACTAGTATAGAGAATTCCTTGGCAAGGAAATTCCTTTTATCGATGCAATGCAGCACTCTAAATGCCTAAAGCAAGGTTTCTTAAACTTAATTCACTCACTACTTTTCTCTGGAGAAATATTTATGTGACTGTGGTACATAAGCATACAAATTAAACATTTACTGATAATAAATCATAATTTCATGATGCTCACATTTAGTTATGAGACTTCCTTATGAGGTCACAATCCACACTTTAAGAAGGTGGGACCTAGAGTTGTAGTGTCAGAAGTGGGGGCTACTAAACAGTAAATGAGATGCTGTACACCTTAATCATTGAATGGGTGCCACCTCACTCAAACTGAGACCTTAGCTTAAAAAAAGTTTTCCATTGCATTTAGGACCATCTCTAGTCATCTTGATCTATATCTTGTCATTGGACCCAGATGGCTCTGGAGGGGAAAATGAGGCAGGTGTCCTTGCATAGCCCTTCCTCACTTAAATCCAATTCAAGTGCACATCATGGCATTACCTCCCTGATATCACGGTCCTCTTCCAGAACAAAGGACAAACAACATCAAGGACAAACCATAAATTAATATTATCTTTCTTCTATTGTATTTTTGTTTATTTTGTTAAATATTGCCCAATTAAATTTTAATCTGACTGTCCCCCATTCCTGGAACACTGAGATTGACCTTCCTGTCTTCCGTTAAGTCCCAATTAAAATCTTGATTTTTCTTTTTTCTTTTCTTTTCTTTTCTTTTTTTTTGCTGAGGCAATTGGGGTTAAGTGACTTGCTCAGGGTCATACAGCTAGGACATGTTAAGTGTCTGAGGCCAGATTTGAACTCAGTTCTTCCTGACTTCAGAGCTGGTACTCTATCCACTGTGCCACCTAGCTGCCCCTAAAATCTTAATTTTTACAAAAAAGCTTTACTTAATTCATTTAAGTCCTGTGCTTTCTCTCATTTAATGATTTCCTATTTATTATGTATAGTGTTTGCTTTGTATGTAGTTGTTTGCCTGTTGCCTTCCCCATTACACTGTAAACTTCTTGAGGGCAGGAATTGTATTTTGCCTTATTTCATTTTTTTTTGGTATTCCTAGCACTGATCAGAGTATCTGGCATATAGTAGGTGATTAATAAATGTTTCTTGGTTGATTGGTTCCTGTAGAAATTGGGAATGTTGTGGCCCCATGTCTGACAGCTATGGTTTAGAGCAGGGCTTCTTAAACTTTTTCTATTTGTGACCACTTTTTACCCAAGAAATTTTAAAGCAGTCCTCTCAAATCTGAGTGGAAATGTTTTTGGCAGAGTTTGTGCATGTAGAGTGCAAAGTTCACATGTTGTGTATTCAGAATCAATTCTGCAGTGAACTTGTACAATGCAACATGGACATATGCTGCCAGGAATACCTGAAATTCATTATGTGTTTTATTTTGAATTAGTTTTTGGTTGATGCATTCAGAAATCTTTTACTGTTGCCAAATTTTTATGCTCCTAAGGATCAGACAATTTCCATACTTGCCCTACAAAAGAAGCACTCTTGATACATGATAGAGCATTACAGAGTTTGAAGGCATTTTAGTAATCATCTCATCTAACCTCTTCATTTTACAAAGGAGGAATAAGAAAAATGTTTAAAAAGTGGAAGCCTGGAGAGAGAGGTAGTTTGTTCAAGATCCCTCAGCTACATAATGGCAGAACCAAAGGCATTCTGTTTTATGCTTTCTTTTCTCTATCTCTACCTCATTGGTCTATGGATGATCCAAATTGAACTTTGCTCAGATCTCATGATCTACTTTTTCATTTCACTTTAGTCATTTATCAGGATGATCTAAAATCTGAGATCTCATCATTATGTGCCTATGATATGTTAGTCCCTGTTCTAGACAAAGTGTTTGAAAAGACAAAAAAGAACATCTGGCTTTAGGGAGTTTACATCCTATTAAAAGGAATCAACATTTCTATGCAGAATATATACAAAATAAAGATCATTTTGTAATGGAAGACTAATATTTTTTGGAGGGTGAAATTAAAATAGTCTTAATATAGAGATGGAGCTTAAGTTAAATTTTATTTTTTGCATGATAACTTTATTATGTATTTAAAAGAAATAGCAAGTTGTCCATAATAGATTTACAGTTTCATGTGCAATCATCTCTTTAAAATAGTATTTTTTTCCAAATAAATGTAAAGATAGTTTTCAACATTCACCTTTGCAAAACCTTGTGTTTCAAAATTTTCTCTCTCCTCTCTCTTCCTCCCCAAGAGAGCAAGCAATTTGATATAGGTTAAACATATGTAATTCTTCTGAACATATTTTCAAATTTGTTATACTGCACAAGAAAAAACCAGATCCAAAGGGAAAAGAAAACCATGAGAAAGGGAAAAAATCAAGCAAACAAACAACAACAAAAAAAGTACTATGCTTTGATCTACATTCAATCTTCATAGTTTTCTCTCTGGTTGCAGATGGCACTTTCCATCACAAATCTATTGGAATTTTAAGCTAAATTTTAAAGGGAAAAAACCACTGTTTCTGAGGGATGTTGTCAAGACAAAAGTGACAATATTTATAAAGTGCTTTTTCAAATCTTAAAATGCTAAATAATTGCTAGTTCTTATTATTGTTATAGAAGACAGGATATTCCAGTCACTGGGGAAGTCCTATGCAAAGGCAAAGCTAATCCTCTGACTTTGCTTCTAGGATACTGATCTGTCCTCTTGCTCCTCTTTAATTTCCTATTTTTGATCATCATCCCCTTCTCTTCTCCTTTCTTCTCTCCATCTCCTTCCTTCCCTAGGAGAATTTGGAGTCAAAAAAAACCTGCACCAGTCAGGGATCCAACAGATGTCAACAGGGCTACATTGGACAGGAAAACAACCTTCTGTTGTTGATGGAGGGATAACTTTAAACTAAGAGGAAGTTCAGAGGAGTGATTTCCTGGAAATAGGGACAACTTGGGCATGAGTTATTATTCATGGTTATTTGTTGGGTGACCTTAGAAGAAATCACTTAATCTCTACCAGTTTCAGATTGTTGATTTCTTTTAACCTATAAAATGAGAATAATAACACTTGTAGTGTCTAATTCATAGGCTTGTGAAACTCAAATAAGATGATATCTGTGGAGCTTTATGAACTCTGAAAGACTTTTATATAAATGTGAGCTCTTATAATTACAGAGAAATCTTGCTGAAACCTGTTTCCCCAATATTTGGATGAGCTACAATGAGATCAGAGCTCATGAGCTGGTTACCTCTCATCATCTACATATCACACATTATCCTCCAAGAGCTCTTCCAGTTTGCCCCTATTCCATCTCCCTCCAACACCCATCTTCACCTAAATCATTCATTGTAAAATAATAATAAATCCACCAAAGTGATAGAAATAGATTTAATATTACATTTACATTGAGATGTAAATAAGTTTCCAGGAGACACATTATCCCACAGAGAAAGAATAATCACAAACATACAAGCGATAAATTTGTTTCATAACTACACAGCTCTCATGGTTCTCATTGACTCTTCCTGGCCATAAATTATTAATAAAGAAGACACTCAAATGTAATTTTTCTTTCTGACAGGGTGAGTGAATAAGGTGAAAAGCATGGTGGATACACTTCATCACTTACCTCCTTTCCCACCCCAATTAAAGTTGCCACAGAGAAGTTGGTGCCTTATCAGAATTTCTGTTTAGACTAATTTTAGTGAACACACACACACGCACACACATACACACACACACAGAAACACACACACACACACAAGTTTCAGTTCCTCTGTCCATATGTTTGCCAATCCCTCCACAATTTGAGGATCTTTATTTTTTCTTTTATTTGATCAGCATGAATACATTCTCCACTGACACAAACTCATTAACCATGGGATCAAGAGGTAGTTTGAGGAATAACTTTTCTAAAAAAGAAACAAAAATATCATTCTAATCTAGAGTCCAATCTTCTGGAAGCAAGTCCTTTTACATGGAGTATGGCCACAGAGATTGTGCCCAGACTCGACTCAAAACCTGCTAGGAATCTGCCAGTTCTTAATCTCCACGGGAATTATTTTTGAGAACCCAGGCTAATCTCCATGCTATGGTAAATTATTAGAGGAAGTACTTAGAAACTTTTAGGAATATAAAATAAGGTAATGGTACCAAATAACTAAACAAGGGACACAGGCAGAATTTTTAATAATGATTACTAAAAAGTGGGTAGGTGCTTTTTCTCCCAATGGTAGCTGAATTTTAAATTCAATTCCATAAACATTTATTAAATGGATTGTGTTAAGAACTGGGGATGCAAAAAAACTCCCCAAAACCAAGCAGTCCTCTCAGGAAGCTCATAATATAATGGGGAATAAAAAAGACAACTGCAAAGAGAACCATAATACAAGTTTTTACATAAATATTAAGAGAAGCTCAAAGAAAATGGTTTGGAAGAATTGAAATGGAAAGAATAACTTGAAACTGGGTCTTTATAAAAGCTTTTGGGGATGAGGTAGTTGGTTTTAAAGGAGGAGGGTATATATGGTAATGGCTATTTCAGGTATGGGGAAGTGATTAGTGCTTGTAAACATAGAGAGGAGAGAGGGAAGAGTAAGGCAGATGGTGTATTTCAAGAGAAAGAATTTTCCTTAAAATCTGGGTTCAGATTCCAACTCTGCAACTTACTGCTGAGGTGACTTTGGGCAAGTCTTTTAATTTTTTAAAACTCAGTTTCCTTATTTGTAAAGTGAAAGGGTTTGGACTAAATGAACTTTAACACCTTTTCCAACTCTAGATTTGGGATTTTGTGAGTTCTAAGACCCATTCTAGCTCAAAATATATGAATCTTTGCTTTTCAACAGCTAAGGTAGACAGAAAAGAATTTGTGGTAGCATAAATTACTCCTAGAAAGGTAGATTAGAGACTAGTGCATAAGCAAGAAATGAGTGAAAACAAAAGGATTTATTCTTAGATTAATAGACTTCAAATATGTTTACTCTGTTGATTGGTATTCTTATGTAATTTTGTGCATGTCTGCAATTTATAATATAGTTCTAATCCACATTTCCGGCTTCATCTCATGCCTTACATGATCATTTCATATCAATCACATTGGCACACTTATTGACCCTGAGATATAACTAGATACTTCTCTCTGATTCTTTGTTTATACCATTCTGCTCTCTAGACTTTTTCTCTTCCCATTAAAGTATGTCTAAAGACTACTTATCTTTTAAGGCCCAGTTCAGATTTTATCTCCAATTTCCCTGTCTGAACTGATTTCTTTGTCCTTTGAACTCTGAGGACAGTTATTGCCTAAGTAATTTAGTCTTTGTTCTTTGACTTTCATTGTTAACCTTCTTATTATACGGCATAAGACTGAATGTTGAGATGGCCTCAGAGACAAATTCAGGCTTTGGAACAGACTAATGTGGGAAACTGGTCTCTATTCCCTATACTCCCAGCTTGGGCTCTGGGCAATGCTTTAAATTGTAAATAGGGAATAGTAGAAAAAGATTCCTATATTGATGAAATAATTGGTGCAAACTAAATAATAACAAAAGCAGTAGCAGCAACAAAAATACTAAAACAAATCTATCTTCCCAGGAAAGACAAGTTTTCTGAGGGCAGGGAATCATAAAAGCTCTAGGTCTAAGGCCAAAATGGTACTCAGAGATTGTCAGTTCCATCTTTCCTGTTTTATAGGGAAGGTAACTGAAGTCTACCCTAACTGGTCTTTGCCTTCATTTAGTCATGAAAAAGTGAATAAATGCACTCTGCTGAGTGGTGGAGGAGATTAAACTAAATAAGGTATTGTCCTTATTCTCAAGGCTCTAATCCTAAAATATGAGATGAGAAATGTACATGTAACACAAGTTAGGATGTTGTTAATTTATAAGATAATCACAAAGTACTTATTAGATGAGGGAAGGAATCATTTTCACCTGAGAGGTTTTGAGATTTTAAAGAATGGGCAGACAATGTGCTAAGCACTGAAGATACAAAGAAAGGCAAAAATCAGTCCCTGTACTCAAGGGATAATAAGAAAATCACTACAAATAAGATACATTGGGTTAAACTGGAGAGAGACAATAGAGGGAATGCATTTGTACGGGGAGGAAATATCTATAGTTGTTAAAAGTAGCTGGTAGCATAGTGTATAGAGAATTAGCACTGGAGTGGGAAGACCTGAGTCACCAGCAGAATGAATCTTCCTATTGTACCCTCTTATCTCACTATGTCTAGTACCAGTACAATAGGTGCTTAATAATTTGTTGACTGATTGACTTCCTCTTTCAAAACTAAGCTTCCTTAAGGAAAATATCATACTCATCTATTTAACTGCTTTTCAAACTGTGACCATTAAGTCCTACTCCTTATATTAAGGTAGTGACTTGAAAGAAAGCATACTAAAATAATTAACAATGATTTTTTTTTTACTCTTGAAAAGCCTTACATTTACTTCCAGACTTCAAACACTTTGTCTTTTAAAGTAACTGGATAAAGGTGAGAGTCTAGCAGGTTATATTTGTTATAGAAGGTTGAGAAAAAAAGATTTTCTAACAAAAATCCAATGAGATTCATTTAATGAATATTTAATATTTTTCTATTAACATATTCAAGAAATAGCTTGCAACTTTCTCTCACTTTCATCAATTTAATAAGGACTCATTTAACACTAGCTGGAAAAATATCACTTCTTAACCACAAAGACCCAGTTACATGTACTCATCTAAGGAATGTATGTCATCTCTTTGACCCTGTGGAAAACTAGGTTGTATTATGAATTCATTTCAAATCTTTTAATCAACAAGCATTCATTAATATTTTGCAAGGCATTGTTTTAAAAACTAGGAGATACAAAGACCAAGGCAAAAGAGTTATAATTTTCAGTGAACTTATATTATTCATGTACATATATTAAAACATTAGGATGCACACAAAGCATAAAATAAGCTTGACTGGAAAGGCGCTATGATGTGAAGCATGAGTGGGAGGGCACATTAGGAAATAACTTCTTCAATGAAGGAAACCAGGAATTTAAAGAGGTAAAGGTGAGGAGGGAGAGTATTCCATATACGGAGGATATCAGTTGCAAAAACTTACAAAAAAGAGATGGAGTATTACATATAAGGAGTGGTAGATAAGTAGGATTAGACTGAGTAGTGTGAAAATGGGAAAACTTTTTAAGAATGGTGTAGAAGTGAAAAATTAAAAGCTTTCAATACCAAATGATGCATTTATATTTGACATTTAGAAATGTAAGGAGACCTTAGAATTTTCTTATAGGTAGATGATATGATCAAACATTTTGGTATAGGAATATCATTTTGATGGCTTTTGTGATGGGACTTGAACTTATGAACCTTGTTTCTTAATAAAAAGGGACAAAATAAATAAAAAGAGGGGAGTAGTAGTATTATCTATGAAAAAGATAGCCATCAAGGAAATCTAAGTGGAAAGAATTTTAGACAACATTTGAGTAAAATTAAGTAGAAGAGGAAACAGAAGTGCCATTTTTATGGGAGTATACCAAAAACCATCTTAACAAGAGAAATAAATAAATAAGGAAATAGAATACAAATATGACACAAGAGTATTAAGTAAGAATTATGGGATTTTAATTATCTCCTGGAAGCAGCTCTCTTCCAAAAGCAAAGAAGCTAATAAAATCATGATTTCCTTCATGATAACTTCATTCTTCAAAAATGGAAAAGGTGATAAGGGGAGAAGCTATTCATTTTTGAACATTAATCTGACTTATAAAAAGAACTACTTGCAAAAATAAAAGTAATGGGAACATTAAGGATTCTTAGAATTCGTGATAGGGAAAGAGAAGAAAGCAAGATTGGTTATACATTTCAGATTTGACATTATGCAGATCAGATTTTAAAGATATTAGTGAGTAGATTTCAAGATGGAAGAAGGTCTCTCAATGAACATTTTCATGAATCTGTTCCTGTCCTTAAACTGTTTAGTATGTTTATTAATGATGGATTATTTATTAATGAGGAATTGGGAAAATTATGTTAATCTCTATAGTAACATGGAAGATAGGAGGAGGGGAAGGTTTAGGGGGAAAGAATGAATTTGATTTTTGACATGTTGAATTTAAGAAAACTAGACATCTAGTTTGAAATGTGTGTAAGACCATTGGAGATGAAAAAATTTCAGTGGAGAAGTTAGGGAAGGTTAGGTAAATTTAAGTTCTTGGTAGCTGATGAGATCACTAAGTGAAATAGTATGGAAAGAGAAGAGAATAAACTCCAGGTAAAACTCTGACAGCTACCTATAGTTAGGTGGCATGATTTAGATGAGTAACCAGCAAAGGAGAAGGAGGGGCCAGATAGGTAAGAGGATAATGTAGGGAGAGTGGTATCCTGAAAACTTACAGAGAAGAAAGTATCAAGGAGAAGACAGTGAACAACAGGGTCAAAGGCTGCAGAAAGGTTAAGGAGAATAAAGACTGACAAAAATTCATTATGTTAAGAGATCAATTAAGAACTCACTGGTAATTTTGGAGAAATCAGTTTTGGTGGAATGATGCAGTTGGATGTTGGATGGTAAGGTAAGAACAGAATGAGAAGAGACAAAGTAAAGGAACCTATGAAACCTTTTCAAGCCACAAAGAGCCAAAGAGATATAGGATGATATCTAACTGGGATGGGAGGATGCAGTAAGGATTTTGTGGGATGGGAGAGTAATGACCATGTTTGTGGGGCAGGAGGGAAATAGTCACTAGATGGAGATATTGAAAATGAATGATATAATAGGGGTGACAGAGGATATTATTTCTTGGGGGAGACCAGATGTAATGAGATTCTTTGCAAAGGTAGAGGAATTAGCTTTGGCAAGGAGTAAGATCATCTCATCATATGAGACAAGGGTGAAGGAGAAAATAGTGACAAAAGGCATATGTGTAATATGTAATGAGGAAGAGGGGAGAGGAGAGATCCCATGCAAATGGTCTCATTTTTTTCTGTAAAATATGAAGCAAAATTTTCAACCAAGAGGGTGGGGAGATGGGAGCCATGGAGGTTTGAAGGGGGATGAAAAGTTTGGAAGAGCTTCTGCAGAGAGTGAGTTAATAAGATGATGATGTAGATATAAAGTATGATTTCCTAGCAGCAGTAAAGATCTAGTTGATGCTGTGTAACAAATTTGTAGGGTATTTGATAGTCATATGATTTTTTCCACTTTTGTTCAGCAGTATGTGTGTAGGAGTGAAGGTGGCAGGTGATATGAGTGATCCAACACTGAGATATGAATGGGTATAATTAGCAAAAGGGGCTTAGGAACACAAGAGAAGATATCAGTGTATAGTTTAATTGTTTCCCCAAGAGATCAATGAAAAGAGGAGACAGTGTGTAGTGGAAGAGGCATGTACTGAGTGAGAATTGAGGAACCAAGGGATTAGAGGTCATGGTATGAGTGAAGATTGAAGTTAGATAAAGGATAATCTCCTAGAAGTTAAAAGTTAATAGTATTCTATTGTTGCAGAAGGAGATTTCAGAATTCTAAAAAAGTGAAGGTGGCAAGGTCATGGGTATTACTATCTCTATGTGTGACTGAGATGTAGTGGATGAATAGGCCATGGGAAATCTTTTTGTTGTTATTTATCCTTTGTTCTTTTTTTAAAGCTTTTTATTTGTATAACATATGTATGGGTAGTTCCCCAACTTTGATCTTTACAAAGCTTTCCAATACAAATTTTACCCCCAGTCCCCTCCCCTCCCCTAGATGGCAGGAAGTCCACTACATGTTAATAATGTTGAAATGCTTGAGAAGTTATGCAAGAAAAATCCTATCTAAAAAAAAAGAATCAGAGAAAGGCAACACAATGCAAGCAAATGTCAATAGAGATCATGGAAATGTTACGTTGTGGTCCATATTTCATGTCCCTCTTTCTGGGTGTATGTGGTTTTCTTCAGTGAACAATTGGAACTGGTTTGAGATAATTCTTTGTTGCAGAGAGCCATGTCCATCAGAATTGATCATCATGTAATACTGTTGTTGCTGTGCATGATGATCTCCTGGTTCTGCTCGTTTCACTCAGCATCAGTTCATGCAAGTCCCTCCAGGCCTCTCTGAAATCGTCCTGCTGGTCCTTTCTTACAGAGCAATAATATTCCATAGCATTCATATACCATAATTTATTCAGCCACTCTCCAATTGATGGGCATCAATTCAGTTTCCGGTTTCTAGCCACTACAAAAAGGGCTGCCACAAACATTCTTGCACATGTGGGTCCCTTTCCCTCCTCTAAGATCTCTTTGGGATATAGGCCCAGTAGAAACACTGCTGGGTCAAAGGGTATGCACAGTTTGATAGCTTTTTGAGCATAGCTCCAAATTGCTCTCCAGAATGGTTGGATCCGTTCACAGTTCCACCAACAATGTATTAGTGTCCCAGCCCTCCCACATCCCCTCCAACATTCATCGTTATCTTTTCCTGTCATTTTAGCCAATCTGACAGGTGTGTAGTGGTATCTCAGAGTTGTCTTAATTTGCATTTCTCTGATCAATAGTGATTTGGAGCAACTTTTCATATGACTAGAGATGGTTTTAATTTCATCATCTGAAAGTTGTCTGTTCATATCCCTTGACCACTTATCTATTGAAGAGAGGCTTGAATTCTTATATATATATATATGAGACAATTCTCTATATATTTTAGAAATGAGGCCTTTATCAGAACCCTTAAATGTAAACATGATTTCCCAATTTGATGCTTCCCTCCTAATCTTGTCTGCTTTTGTTTTGTTTGTACAGAAACTTTTTAACTTAACATAGTCAAAATTATCCATCTGGTGTTCAATTAGGAGTTCCAAGTCTTCTCTGGACATAAATTTGTTCCATCTCCACAGATCTGAGAGATAAACTATATTACGTTCCTCTAACTTACTTACAAAGTCCCTCTTTATATCTAGATCATGAACCCATTTAGATCTTATGTTGGTATGTGGTGTTAGGTATGGGTCAAGCCCTAATTTCTTCCACACTAGTTTCCAATTTTCCCAGCAGTTTTTGCCAAATAGAGAGTATTTATCCCAAAAGCTATGGTCTTTGGGTTTATCGAACACTAGATTGTTAAGGTTAATGCCTAGGTTGTCCTGATAACCTATCCTGTGCCACTGATCAACTGCTCTATTTCTTATCCAGTACCATATGGTTTTGATGACCACTGCTTTATAATATAGTTTTAGATCTGGTACAGCAAGGCCACCTTCATCTGCCTTTTTTTTCATTAATCCCCTTGAAATCCTTGACCTTTTGTTCTTCCAAATGAACTTTGCTACTATTTTTTCTAGATCTGTAAAATAATTTCTTAGGAGTTTGTTCTTATCCTTTGTTCTTAAAGAGTACCAATGACATTACAAGAATTACGTCTTGATTTGGGCTTGAATTGGATTTAAGTGAGGCAGAGTTGTACAAAGTCATCACCATCACATTTATTCATAGGAAATCATTAGTTTGAAGAACTGAGTGGTTAAATATTTGAAGAAAGCCAGTTGAAATATATGTTGAAGTCTCCATTATAAGGATAACATCTGGGGAGAGAAAATTTGAGAGCCGTGTACTGAACTCACCGAAAAATGAAGAGGAGTGATCTAGAGGACTATGGACAATAGTTACTAAGATTTTTATTGGGTAATAGAGATAAATAGCATGAACCTCAAAAGAGGAGAGGTTACTGAGTGACGGAGGTAGAGAAAAAAACAGAAAGTGATAATGGGGAGCAAACACTATTCCAATGCCCCTGCCTTAATCAATGAGCCAAAAAGAATGAGTAGAGGTACAGTAGAGAGTAGAGTAGAGAAGGGGAAGCTGGGGAAGTCATGTGATCAGGGGGGAGTCAGGTTTCTATAATAACTAGGAGGAATTGGAAAGGCAAAGATTTAGTATGAAGGAGAAGTTTGTTGCTTTTGATTTGGCTGACTTTAAAGGATGTATAGAACTTGGGGTACATAGAGGAAGGAAGGCATTATGTAAAGAATGAGCATGGAAAAAGGAAAGTATGAGATGAGATCAAAAGCAATTAGCCGCTCTGTTTCATGTGGAATTTATGATCATGGTAGGATCACAGTGAGAGATAAGGCTAAGAAGGTGAATACCAGCTTATGTAAATACTTGAATACCAGATAAAGGAGTATGAATTCTGTAGGCACAGGAAGTCTGAATCCCCAGGAGACATATTTGAAATGTCTTGCACTCTAAGAGGTTTGTCTGACCTGGATTTTGGAGGTTGTCTAGACTTGGAAAAATGACCTATCCAACAAATTGAAAATGGAAACAAGAATAATCACTTTATTTTTCCACAGGGCTATCATAACACTTCTTATTTTCTAATTAAAGAAGAAATGTGTGCAGTGGACAATGAGGAATATGAAGAAGATAATAGAAGTGGCTGAGAATGGGGATGTGTATGAGTACCAATAAAGCCAGAACTCCTGGGGTCATTTTCCATTCCTCTCATGGCCTTACCTAACATTTTTGTCTCCAGATGATGACTTGAATATCAATGCTGGAGCAAGAATAAATGAAAAGACTCTCTATTTTTACTTAGGAACATTAGGGCATTTGGAGCAGGAGTCCACCTTTTTCCGCCCCATACATAATAATAAAAATGATAATTTATTAGATTTAAATTTTTTCCCTTTTTGAAAAAAAATACATATTGAAATATACTTAGGAATGTTTGTTTCTCCTGATTGCTGGTACTGTCTTCTTGGGTAATAAATCAGTGTTGATGGAGTAGAGATTTATGGAACTTGTGCAATGGAAGAGCTCTATTCCTTTGATAATGCATTAGTATGATATATCATAAGGCAATCCTTCACCAGTGATGACTTTACTCAAAATGGTTCTCTTACTAAGAGGAAGATATGGAAAAACTGGGTCATGTGAATGTTTTAATTACAACTTATTTTATAAAAGAAAGTTCAGATATTTTTTGGCATGAAGTTGCCTACCATTTCTTTTTATTAGATCTAACTGGAAGAACTTATATAGGATATGAAAGCTTTTATTCTTCAATAGCACAAACATGAACATACCTGCCAGATTATTCATGTTTATCTCTTTGAGATGGGAGTATCTAGTTTTCCTTTATCTTTAGTAATAATAGCTATTCTTCAGTGGGGGAATGTTCCTGGTGTGCAGTCTTCCTGGGAAATGTTCCTGAAGGAAAGAAATAGGATAAATATGAATTGGCAGAATGTCATTTTTTGCTTGCCCCAAAATATGTTCATTATATAAAAGTATTTTATCTAAATGAATCTTGGGGATTAACTAAAACTGTTTTTAATGATATCTTGATAAAATGTAACATACTTTTCTGTCTTATCATAGACCTCTGAAAATATGAAATTAAATTTATTTTCTATGATGACAGATTCATTATTAATACCAATTATTGAACTATCCTATAATATATTTAATACTGTAGTTATCTGTACCTACACTAAATGATCTCAGATTGCTATATTTTAGTAGTTCTGTCTCAGTTCTTTATGGTTAGGTGAAACTTCTCACAATTATTATTATTTCTTCCTCTAGCAGACTTTCTCTTTTTGGCTATTGTTAATCTGCTGTCTAATATGGAAAAATTGTTATATATACTGCCTCCTATTACCTATTATTTTATTACTAATATTTACATGCTTAGTGATATTCAATATTGACAATACCAAATCATTATATCCTTAGTGAGGCCTGACTGAATTTCAAATATTTCTTTGGCAGTAAAGTGGATAGGTTTTGTGACAGTTATTTTGTGACTTATTGCTCAGAGACTTTTCCATTTATTTTCACATTTTTGGCTAGTCCTGAATAGTTTGGTTATGGTGAAATTTAGATTATCCATCATATAGAAAACTAGATAACTTCTTGTTTATCCTTGAAAAAGAGATAACATGAGCACCAGCCCCAAATCAGGAAGACCTGAGTTCAAATCTGGTCTCAGACACTTAACACTTCCTAGGTGTGTGACCCTGGGCAAGTCACTTAACCCAATTGCCTCTGGGGGGGAAAAAGATAACATGAAGGGTAGAATGAAGAAGTCAACAAAAGATTAGAGTTTTTAAAAATAAACTTGATAGCTAATCTTCAATTTGCAAAATCTTTTTAAAGGGTTATAAAGTGCACACCACTCATCTAATATACTTTTCATATGTATGGATGAATGTGGATTGTAATCAAACTTCAGATTATTAAGTCAAGGTCTTCTTGTCTTGGCTGCTTTCCTTGAATTTTCACTAAGTTTGAATGGGTCTTAACTCACTCAACCAGGAAAAATGTAAGCAGGTCCTAACATTGATTACTATGAAGCTGAAAGAATTTATCTTTGCTAGTATCAACAAATATTACTTGACACTTACTTTGTACTCAGAACTGTGCTAGGGAATATAATAAGAATATAAGAAATAATCATTACCTTCAAAGAATTTATAGTCTAGAAGAGGAGATTAAAAACTTAAGAACTCTAAATACTTAAACAACAAGATTGAGGAGGGTGAATTTTATCCTAATGGAGAGCAGTTAGAAACAAAGACATTTTTCAGTGAAATGTAATTTAAAATTTATTGTATTGTACATGGGCAATATATTTTGTATTTATATTTGAATATGGATTCTTCTGAGATAGAAATTCATTTAAAATCAATATTTTACTCTGTAAAAATATTAAATATAAAAAGTAAGGGGAGGATGAAAATACTGTAACGATCTGACTCATGATGCAATGGAAAACTGTTCAGTCTACTTTCTGACTTTTGTGTAATTCCTCCCTGCAACTCATGTTCTCAGACATCTATGTGACATGATTAACAAAAAAAAAAAAACAAAAAACAAAAAAGTTCAGCACAAAAGTAGAAAGCTTACTGTTCTGATCAAAAGTGATACAATATACTTATCAATTACATAATTGTGTATCCTACCTGAACATTTAATGTAAATACAAATTTTCATATAAAATGAAAAGTAATTATTTTATGTGAATAAATCATATTTTCAGTTTTTCTTTTTGCATTTCTTTGCTTTTCCCCAATATTTTAAATAAATTATAATGTATCTGCATTAAGTATATATATATATGTATATATACATTTTCATGTTTGACAGTTCTGACATTGCATCATCACCATCGTCATAATCACGACCACCACTACTTCCACCACCACCATCATCATCATCATTATCATCACCATCTTTCCATTTTTTAACTCACTCTGGAGCCATGCAATTCTGCTTTCTAAAGAGACTATTATATCTAACCAGTCTCAAACTATACTTTATCCCTCCAAATACTCTTGTTACTCTGCCATTGTCTCTGGAAATGGAGTGCCAGTCAATTATGCTAATTCTCCATTCATCATTCCTGTGAATTCACAGGCAAAACAAGCTTCTCTGGCCAACTCTTCCCTATACATGTTTTCCCTGTCTATTAGAATACAAGATCCTTGAGTATATAAAGTATCTTGCTATTGTATTTGTCTCTCTAGCACTGAGCATACTGTCTTGCATATAATAAGCACTTAATAAAATTATTTTTAAAATTAATTTATTATTTTGTCATCCAAAAATTATTTTGTCATCTCAAGTCATGATTGACTGAATCTAAACTTAGATAACTGAAGTCCTACAATTATGCTTAAAAAATCAGCTGTTCAATAAAATATTAAAAAGGTGTGAACAGTTGGTAGACGTGAAAACTACTTTGGTTAAACCGAAATATGGCTATAATGTTATTAAGAGTTGATTATAATAGTCCTTTTTTCAGCTTTTGGATTTTGAATCACTCTTCCCAGTCTCTATGATCTAAAACCAACTGTTGGCCTCCATCAGGAAGAAGTGTTTACACAGCCCAAGTACAACTTCCTCTTCTCCAGAGCTGAGAAATATGGTTCCTGTGTGGAGGAGGGACTGTCATTGGAGGTTCTCTCAGCAGAGTTTACCAAGGTCTGGGGTCCTTTCCAAGCACTAAAATTATAGGTGTGAATTTACATTTGTGCTTCTTTTCCCAAAACAAATCACTAGAAATATACCACAGGCTGCGCCAGACGACTTCCTCCCATTGATGTGACTGAAACAAAGGCGACAAAAATAAAGTTGCAGCTAAAAATAGCCAAGAGCTGGTAGAAAAACACACCATCATAGTGACTCAGACTTTGAACTAAAATCATAGTCTGCCAAAGGTGACTCAATGAATGGCCACTTTTGTGTTGATTTTACTTTTGGGAAGCTATAATGAACCAGCAATGACAAGCTTTCCAGAGAGGCCATTCAACCAGGCTGTTTGCAATTCTAAAATTTACAAGTCTAGGAAGTTAAGATTTTTTGAAGACTGTGAATTCTTACAGGTTCTATATCTGTCTACCCTGCATTTGACACAATAGCAACTGGAAAAATTGTATTCATGTGCTAACATTAACAACAGCTCAGTGGCTCAGAAGAAGGGAATGAGAAATTACAATGCTTTAACTTCTGGGAATTACCTTTCTAAGAATCAATCCATAGGAGGAGGACAAAAAGGCAAAACAGAACTTGTTCCCCGTTTCCTACAGTTAGCATATTATGTTTAAGAATTTTAGAGAGAAATGGAACCAAATATTTATTAAGTAGGTATTTTAAAAAGTGGATTTTTTTATGATGTCATTAAGCATTTTTTTTTGGACTATCAGACATTGAGTATGTAGACCAGGAGTGGGCAATTTCTGGCTTGTCGGCTCTATAAGGCTGGAGAAGTTATTTACATAATCATTTGCAGGTGAAGATGAGCTGAAAGCTACTCATAAGGAGCTTAAATTCTTATACTCTCAGGAGTTTACAATTCTAATTCTCCTCTAAGGAGGTAAGATAACAAGTACATATAAAATATATTCATCATAAATACAGGTTTAAGGAATATGTGTAACCACAAGGGTTATCTAAATTACACTCATAACTGAGTTAAATTTGTAGGAATACAAGTCATTCTCTAATTAATAAATGGTCAAAAATTATTCATAGTTGAAAGCAATCTCCCATTGCTTGAGTTCTATAAGTTGATAATTTTGTATGGCCTGTGAACAGTGTTATCAATATCCAAATGTCCTTTTGCAGGAAAAAAGTTTCCCCATTCCTGATCAAGACCAAAGGTTCTTAACCATTTTTTTGTGTCATGAATAGTATTTGCAATCTGCTAAAGCTTATGAACTCCAAATAATGTTTGTAAATATTAAAAATTATCAGTATTTAAGTATTAAGTAAATACTAATTATATAAGTAAAATACATAGCATTACAAAGGAAACTAATTATATTGAAATAGTCCTTAAAATAATAACTTAAAAATCATGGATTCCAAGTTAAAACTCCCTCATCTAGATTATTATTCAACTAACCTCCTTTTTTCTATCTTCTTTTTGGAATTTCCAATGCTTATTAACAGAAGAAGGAAAGAATCAAAATGAAAACTCTTTATCAATTGCAAGTTTTTTGAGGGAAGCTAGTTGATGCAGTGGATAGAGTGCCAGGCTTGGTGTTAAGCAGACTCATCTCTATGAGTTCAAATCTGGTCTCAGAAACTTATTAGTTGTTTGAACCTGGGCAAGTCACTTAAGCCTGTTTGCCTCAGTTTCCTTATCTGTAAAATGAGCTGGAGAAGGAAATGGCAAACCATTCCAGTTATCTTTACTGAGACAATCCCAAATGAAGTCACAAAGAAATGTTCATGAGTGAAAAATTTTTGAACTGCAATGATACTTTGATAGCTAACTACTAGGGGATAAAACTCTGGACTTGGAGTCAGGAAAACTTGGGTTCAAATCTTTTCTCAGACATTTACTGGTTGTATGACTCTGGATAAGTAAGTTAACTTCTTTCAGCCTCAGTTTCCTCATCTGTAAAATGGAGGTAATGATAGTATATGTTATTGAGTTACTGTGAAGGTGTAATGAGGAAAATATATAAAATGCTTACAAATTTTAAATGCTATATACATTTGACTATTATCATTCTTGTTATTGGAATGGGTTTTCAGTTAAACACCAAATAGGTTACAATCTTTGAGTTCCCTTCTAGCTTTTTGACAATTGCATACCATATTCTTTCCCAATCAACTATGGTCTTCAAATGACTACATGGATACTTTATAAAAATCTGAGATATTAGTCAAATAAAGATGAAGCAAGAATATGCCAAAGAATTAAAAGGAAAACTTTCTAAGAACCAGAGCTATCTGAAAATGGAATCAGCTTTTTAGGAGGAAGCATGTTTCCCTTCAGTGATGGTCTTCAAGGATAATGATTTCCTGCTCAGGGATAGGCTGAACTAAATGGATTTTCATTCTGAATTCTGTAATTCTGAATTAAATGGATGTGTAGTTTTTCAACCCTCCATGACTATAAATAATTGGCAATTCAGAGTCAACTATATAAAAATTGATAACATTATAGGCGATAAGAATATGGATCCTTCCTTGACCAGAAAATAAATGTTGAAGCATAGTTGAAGAAAGACAAAATAAGTATTATCCAAGCTTATACCTTGTTCTTCTTCCCTTAAATCTGAGTCTATCTTTGCAGAAATGGCATATTTCCAGTATGCAAATTATATTAGGATACATAGAGTGAAAAAATGGATAATATTCTTTAAAAACTATTATGAGCCAGGCATTGTATTAAGCTCAGGGAACCAAACATAAACAATAAATACAGCCTTTACCCTCCAGAAACTCCCAATAGAAGAAGAAAACATGAGAAGCTTTAACAGGGGGTGGACAAGGCAGCTACATGGAGAAGAGACAGCTGTCAAGGAGGAGGATATCTGGAGAGTGATGTGATGCTTGGTAGGAGATCTTCATGAAATTTGTGGTTTAAGCATGTGCTCACTAGTCAGGAGAGATGAAACTCTGAGAAAAAGTTTCTCCATAAAGAAAGACATTTGTTGTTAACATTCCCCTGGGAATTAGGTGCTATTATTACTGCCAGTGTATAGATGAGAATTCAGATAGAGCTCAGAATAACATAGCTGGTAAGTATGTAATACCAAATTTGAACTCAGAGCTTCTTGCTTGTGCCATCTTGTTGTACCAGTTCCTATGACTTTATATTTTTCAAGCACACTATTTCAAGTAAGTGATGAATGGAAGCACTTATACATTATATTATTATTTGCATTTGTATAAACATCTATGCTATATGTAATTATTATTTGTATAATTAATATTTGTATTATCATAAATAACAACTAACATTTATGTAGAACTTTAAGGTTTGCAGTTTACTTATGTAGAGGATTTCCCAAGTCTTTGTGCAAAAAACTTAAAACTAAACATAGACTTTTGGGATGCTGCATATATTGTATTATTTGATCTACTGAAGTCAATTCTCATTCTTGTTCACTGAACAAAATCATGAGTAAGCAAGAAGTTTTTGATACCTTGAATTTCTTGATTTTTTTGTTGTGTATTTTGGTTCACATGAATGCTTTTCAACAAGTAAGACTAACAAACATTGAATAGGTGTTCAAAAGTCTGGAACATAGAAAACTGGTTTGTTTCTTTTTTACCAATCAAGCTTCTTTCAAGCACTGTTCATAATATTACCTTAAGGACCTGATCCCTCATAACCCCAAAATGACACAATTTCAGGTTCCAACTCAACCAAGAACATTTTAAAATTTGCTGGCAATAATTCTCATTTCATCTTTGCCAATGTCTAAGCTCAGCAATTTCCTTATTATAGTAAAAATTTCATAATCCTTGAGTTTCAGAATGACTAAAATGAAATCATTCACTTCTTCTCTTCTCTGGTAGCAAAATGATCCTGGGATTTAACATGTCATCCGTGTTTTCTCTTCCTAAGTGGGAGAATTAATATATCATTTTCTAAATACATTTCTACACTATTGTCAATTGATTGAAAATGTTCTGTGCTACTTCTCATCACAGTCAAAGAGATGCATGCACAGCTTGGTTTTGATTACTGTGAATAATGGATCCTGTGAAGTAATAACATTATTTGAATTTTCACAGTATATTTCCACTAAGCTGGAACCAATGAGTATATTTTACATAATTATAACTTCAAATAGTGCAAACTCAAATACATGTGGCTTCTTCCTGGTATTCATTATTCAGAGTAATTGGAATTTAGCGGCATAAGCTTTTCATTTCTGTCACTTTTTTGACCATTTTAAAGAATACGGTGCATCACTTAAAGGATAAAATTGAATATAAATAAATTTAATTCATGGATCAGACCCCTGGCTTTTATTTTAGTATCAATAAAACAAACTGTGTAAATAAAACTTGGAAAAGGAAGAAGTATTTTTATTTTACAGTAGCTACTACTATGTTCTGTGCTCATTTTGTATGTGGCAAAAGGCTTCTTGCCAAATCATCTACATTATTATATATTGCACCAGATTCCCCTCCACTAAGTTCATAACAATTCTGAATAAGACCAACAAAAATCAGATTGTTCTGTTTTATTTGCTTGAATGTTTCATTTATTTATCCATCAGAATGAGATACAAAGCTCCTGTGACTTCCCAAGATGCTCTGTATCAATCCCAAATTCAGGCCACAAAACTACCAATGTATAATTCTGTTTTTGCCCTATGGCTTTCTCCAGTGCCCCTGAGACCCCTTTCACCCTCAAATTCCCCAAAGCCAATTATTTGCCTGCCCCTTTCTTCTCTGAGATGAACCTTTTGGATTCACAGGATTCAACATCTTCACATGCAATGAAATTGGATCTTAAATGAATGCCTCAAAAAGTTCAATCTTTTGGTTCCTTCAATGGACCTCTCTCTAGCTGTTACTTTTCCTAGATTAATTCACCAATTGTTAGTATATTCTCACCCTATTACAAAAGGATTTTAAAATTCTAGCTATCATTTTGCAAACTTTATTCCTCACCACACCCTTCTAATTGCTTGTTCCCATTTCTCATCTTCCTCACCTATAAACTTCAAATATTTAGATCGATTTGTCTTTTCTACTGTATTCTCTGAAATGCCTAATCCATGGTTGACATATTTTTTCATCATAATTATGTTCTTCTTATTCCTTTTATCTCTGGCTCTCAGAAACTCACACCTCTAATGCTCTAGTTCTGGTTTAGAATAATCATAACTTTCTGTTGCCATTTCTAATTTCTCCTTCTTCCACTATCACCCTGTAACCTTTCCTCTTTGAAATTCCATTCAAACTTAACACCCAATTAAGCTTCTGAACGATATTTACTGACTCCTAGCAAATATGCCTTCCCTTGTCAATGAGTTCATTGCCTAGTTCACAGTCTCTACTCCAAATCTTGCCCTATATTAAGTAAATTCAACATACATATTGATACTCCTCCAAGCATCCTAACTTTCCATTTTTCTATTTCCCAAGACCTACTTCACCACTCTCTCTCAGGAACACATCCTAGACTTTGCCATCACCCATAAGCATTTCATCTTCGTCTCCATAACCTCTGAGATTCTATTATATGACAATAATTTTGTATCATTTTATCTTTTTCTTTGCTTTATGATCCCTAACACCATTCTACTTTCTCCTTGTGACTTCCAATACTTCATTCCTATACTGTTTACACTCTTTTCCCTTTGTGATCTTAAATATTTGGTAAATCAGTTCAATTTTATACTTTCTTCTACTATTACTGACATAAGAACTTGCTGAGAATTCCTGATACAGTTATTATATAGGTCAAAGCTTCTAAAGTGACCCTGAGAACTGGAGTTAACAAGCTTGTCACTTTTAAATGTTAATAGTCTTTGAATGATTATTGAATTATTGGATATATCATAGAAAAGCTTAGCAGGTCTGAAACCATTAACAGACTTTACTACATCATTGATGATTTAAAATGAAAGATTACTTATAGATCATTGTCTAGAAATGGTTCCAGTATGTAATTTTCATTAAATTTTTTTTTGCAAATAAGAGAGTCTTTAGGTAGAGAAAATATTGTATTGGCATGAATATTAACTGCTACGAAATATAAACCTAATTCATAAAGTCAAATAATTTTGTAGCTACAGGTGGGAAAAGAAGAAGAGATTCAACTTCTGTTCAGGTGGGCTATGGAGAGAAGACAGAGCTGCCTAATTCTTATCCTGATTTCTTCTTTTTCTTCTTTCTTTCTTTCTTTCTTTCTTTCTTTCTTTCTTTCTTTCTTTCTTTCTTTCTTTCTTTCTTTCTTTCTTTCTTTCTTTCTTTCT
>JAJPUD010005834.1:80704-83204 GCA_023553655.1 Myrmecobius fasciatus
TTCCTTCCTTCCTTCCTTCCTTCCTTCCTTTCTTCCTTCCTTCCTTCCTTTATTCCTTCCTTCCTTCCTTCCTTACTTTTTTTCCTCCTTCCTTCTTTCCCTCTTACCTTCTTTTTGTGTCAGTTTCAGTATATGTCAGGGCATAGTCTGAAAGGGGAAATAAAACCAAAAACCAAATATGACAGCAAGTAATGAGAGAAGCATCACAGGATGAAACATTAGTAATCCCAGTTTCATCCCTCTCTCATTTCAGAACCAAATTGTTTTTTCCTGAAACACAATGTTCCAAAGAGTTGGCCAAGATTAGATATTCTGATACTCAGCTGGAGGCTGGCTTTTACTTCCATATTCTATGGATACAGGGACTTCTACTAAGAAGAGGCTCCATTCTGTCATCATTTCTTCTTTGTAGTTGCCCATATGTCTTGGATAGACTCATTGAAAACTGATTTTTAAAAATGATTCATAATTTTGTTCTCTCTTTGATCAGTAGTGGTACCAAAAGAGCAATGAAGCCAATTCTAATTCTTACTCTAGTACTAACTACTGATGTAACCCAGGAAAGTTAACCTATCTTTATCTCACTTTCTTTATTTGCTAAGTAAAAAGGGATCAGATGATTTCTAACCCCTTCTTGCTCTAAATTTATGAAGAGAGATCTGTGTACTCATGTATCCCAAATTCATCATATTTAAAAAATTAGAAATAGTATCTGTTTTTCTTAAGAAAGTAGATGTATGGGGAGATGGAGCCAAGATGGCAGAGGCTTAACCTCTCCCCCAAACCACTTCAAATTCCTTTAAATAATGACTCTAAACAAATTTTAGAGCATGAGAACATCCAAAAAGATAGAGTAGAGCATTTTCCAGCCAAAGGCAATGTAGAAGTTCAGCAGAAAATGTCTATGACACCAGAGTGGGAATCCAGTGTACAGTCCCAGATCCAGCCTCAACTTTAGTAAAGCAAGATCTCTGAATCAGCAGCAAATACTGGTGGCTTTCAGACCTCTCAGCCCAGAGACAACAAAGAGGACCCTTTAGCCCTGGCCCAGCTACATTTCCAGTGTTTGCCTCAGCAAGGCTAGACTTCTGATTCAGCTATGGTGCTGGTGGCCTTTGGATTTCTCAGCTCAGGGACATCAGAGAAGACTTGGAAGTTAAACAGAGAGGGTCTGTGGCAAGGGGTGAGAGTTTAACATGCAGTTCCAGTGCCGGCCATGCCCCACCCCTGCCCTTAGCCCCAGCCCAAAAATAAGTAAAGCAGGATACTGTTGCTTTAGCGCACTAGATCTTACAGCTACAGTGAGGCAGGGACACATCTATAGATCCAGGGCAGAAAGACTGAAACAGCTGCAGAAAACCCCTGAAGCTTTGGAGAGTCCACCTGGAAAGAAAGCTTTAACAGAGTTAAAAGCCAAATAATAGGCTGAGAAAATGAACAGATAACAGAAAAGGTTTCTGGCCATAGAAAGTTACTATGTTGACAAGGAAGATCAAAATACATGCTCAGAAGATGATATCAAAGTCAAAGTTCCTATATCCAAAACTTCTAAAAAAGATAAGAAATAGGCCCAGGCCATGGAAGAGCTCAAAAGGGATTTTTAAAATCAAGTAAGAAAGATAGAGGAAAAAATAGGAAAAGAATTGAGTGATGGAAAAGGAAATACCAAAAGCTAATGAGGAGAGAAATACCTTAAAGAGCAAAATTGGCCAATTGGGAAAGGAGGTACAAAAGTTCACTGAGGAAAATAATTCCTTAAAAATTAGAATTGAGCAAATGGAAGCTAATGAGCTCATCATGAGAAATCAAGATAAAATAAAACAAAACAAAAAAAATGAAATATCTCATTGTAAAAAAAATTGACATGGAAAATAAATCCAGGAGAGATAATTTACAAATTATTGGTCTACCTGAAAGTCATGATTTAAAAAAAAGATTCTATATCATCTTTCAGGAAATTATCATGGAAAACTGTTCTGATATTCTAGAACCAGAGGGCAAAATAGAAATTGAAAGAATGCAATAATTACCTCCTGAAAGAGATTCCAAAATCAAAACTCCCAGAAATATTATAACCAAATTCCCAAACTCCCAGATCAAGGAAAAATATTGCAAGCATTCAGAAAAAAAGAATTCAAATATAGTGGAGCCACAGTAAGGATAACATAAAATTTAACAGTTTCCACATTAAAGGACTCGAGACTCAATTGAGAATTAGCTCAAAAAAGAAATAACATACAGATTCAATATGGGTATAGAAATCTATGTTACTCTTCAGGAAAATAGGATGGGAATGGGATATGGAAAGGGAGAAGAGTGATAAAAGAGAGGACATATTGGGAGAGGAAGTGATTAGTAGCAAAACACTTTTGAGAATGGGCAGGGTGAAAGGCAAGAGAGAATAGAATAAATGGGGGGAGGAAATATAGTTAGGAATAGTAATTGTAAAAAAGAATTTTGAAGCAAGTTTCTTTTATAAGGCCTTATTTCTCAAACATAG
>JAJPUD010005834.1:88204-106932 GCA_023553655.1 Myrmecobius fasciatus
ATGATTCAAACCAGTTCCAATTGTTCAGTGATGAAGAGAGCCATATACACCCAGAGAGAGGACTGTTGGAACTGAGTGAGGACCACAACATAACATTTTCTTTCTTTCTTTCTTTTTTTTTTTTGATGTTTGTTTGCATTTTGTTCCCCCCCCCTCAGGTTTTTTTTTCCTTCTTGATCTGATTTTTCTTGTGCAGCAAGATAACTTATAAACATGAATACATGTATTGGATTTAACAGATATTTTAACATATTTGACATGTATTGGGCTACCTGCCATCTGGGGGGGGGGAGGAGGAGAAAATTTGGAATTGAAAGTTTTGCAAGAGTCAATGTTGAAAAATTACCCATAGGGGCAGCTAGGTGGTGCAGTGTATAGAGCATCAGCCCTGAAGTCAGGAGGACCTGAGTTCAAATCTGGTTTCAGACACTTAATATTCCCTAGCTGTGTGACCCTGGGCAAGTCCTTTAATCTCAATTGCCTCAATAAAAAGCCAAAAAAGAAAAAAAGAAAAGAAAGAAAAATTACCCATGCATATTTTTTGTAAATAAAAAGCTTTAATAAAATAAAAAAAATGAACGATAGTTTTACTTCGTCATTGTCTATTTTAGTTCCTTTAGTTCCTTTAATTTCTTTTTCTTTTCTTATTGCTAAAGCCAACATTTTTAGTATAGTGTTGAATGATAGTGGTGATAATAGGTATCCTTGTTTCATCCCTGATCTTATTGGGAATGCATCTAGTTTTTCTCCATTACAAATAATGCTTGCTATAGGTTTTAGATAGATACTGCTTATTATTTTAAGGAAAGTTCCCTTTACCTCTATGCTCTCTAGTGTTTTTAATAAAAATGAATATTGTATTTTGTTAAAAGATTTTCTGCTTCTATTGAGATTATCATGTGATTTCTGTTGGTTTTGTTATTGATATGGCTGGTTATGGTAATAACAGAAATCTATGGTAATAGTTTTCTTGTTATTGAATCAGTTCTGCCTGCATTCTCAGTATAAATCCTACTTGGTTATAGTATATTTTCTTGCTAATAAGTTGCTATAACCTCTTTGCTAATGTTTTATTTAAGATTTTTGCATCAATATTCATTAGGAAGATTGGTCTCTAATTTTCTTTCTCTGTTTTGGTCCTTACTGATTTAGGTATCAGTATCTTATTTGTGTCATAAAAAATTTTGCCAGTACTCCTTCTTTACCCCTATTTTCCCAGATAATTTACATAGTATTGGAATTAATTATTCTTAAAATAATGAATTCTTTAAATTCACTTGTGAATCTATCTGGCTCTGGAGATTTTTTCTTAGAGAGTTCATTAATGACTTGTTCAATTTCTTTTTCTAAAATGGGACTATTTAAGTATTTTAGTTTCTCTTCTGTTAACCTGGGAAATTTATATTTTTGTAAATATTCATCCATTTTGGTTAGATTGTCAGACTTGCTGCCATAGAGTCGGGCAAAATAGCTCCTAATTATTGCTTTAATTTCTTTTTCATTGGTGGTGATTTTATACCTTTCATTTTTGATGCTGGTGATTTGGTTTTTTCTTTCCTTTTTTCTGATCAAATTAATGAAGAGTTTATCTATTTTGTTAGTTTTTTTCATAAAATCAACTTTTACTTTTGTTTATTAGTTCAATAGTTTTCTTAGTCTCTATTTTATTAATTTCTCCTTTGAGTTTCAAAATTTCTAATTTGGTATTTAATTGAGGGTTTTTAATTTGCTATTTTCCAGCTTTTTTAGTTGCATGCCTAATTTATTGATTTCCTATTTCTCTATTTTATTTATGTAGCTATTTAGATATATAAAATTTCCCCTAAATAGTGCTTTGACTGCATCCCATGGCTTTTGGTATATTGTATCATTGTTGTCATTCTCTTGAATGAAATTATGGATTATTTCTGTGATTTGTTGTTTTGACCCATTCATTCTTTAGAATTAGATTATTTAATTTACAATTGGTTTTTAATCTGTCTTTCCCTGTTCCTTATTTATATAATTTTTATTGTATTGTGGCCTAAAAAGGAAGCATTTTAATATTTGTCTTTTTTGCATTTGATTGTGAAATTTTTGTATTCTAATACATGGTTAATTTTTGTGTTAGGTACCATGTACTGCTGAGAAAAAAGCATATTCCTTTCTATCCCTATTCAATTTTCTCCAGAGGTCTACCATGTCTAGGTTATCTAGGATCCTATTAACCTCCCTAGTTTATTTCTTTTTACATTTGTATGATTCTGAGAGGGGAAGGATGAGGTTCCCCCATTACAATTGTTTTACTTTCTATTTCTTCCTGTAACTGCCTTAAAATCTTCTCTAGGAATTTGTCTGCTCTACCACTTGGTGTGTACACATTTAGTATTGTTAACACTTTATTATTCATTGTATCCTTTATTAAGATGTACTTTCCCTCCTTATCTCTTTTAATAATATCTATTTTTACTTTTTCTTTCTTTGAAATCAGAATTGCTACCTCTACTTGTTTTACTTTAGCTGAAACATAACAAATTCTGTTCCAGCTTTTTACCTTACTCTGTATATATTTCTCTGTGTCAAATTTATTTCTTGTAAACAACATATTGTAGAATTCTGTTTTTTAATTCACTCTGCTATTTGCTTAGGTTTTATGGGAGAGTTAATCCCATTCACATTAACAATTGATTGTTCTGTATTTCCCTCCATCCTATTTTCTCCTCTGTAAATACTTTTGTTCTCTCTTTCCAGCTTGTCCTTAGTCATGTTTTTTTTTTACCCATCCCACCCACTACCTTATCTTCTATCAACCTTTGCTCCCTTCTCTTACCTTTTTTTTCCCTAGTGTTTGTTTCTTCCCTTCTATTTTGTCCTTTCCTTTTCTTTTCTTCTTTCTCCTGATATTTCTTTATAGGATTAAATAAATTTCCATACCCAACTGAATAATTAAGTTATTCTCTTAGAGCCAAAACTGATGAAATTAAGCTTCAGAAAATGCTCATCTCTGTCTATTTTCCCCTTCAATTGTAATAGGTTTTTTGAACCTCTTGGTGTGAACTAATTATCCCATTATACCTTCCTTTTCCTCTTTTTCTAGTCAGACCTTTTCCCACCCCTTAATATCTTTTTCTTTGATGTCATCACATCAGAGTCTATTCACAACACCACCCTCAGTTCACGTGATGTCTCCCTTTGTTTGCCTCAGTGTCAGATACAGCTCTCAAGAATTACAGATGTGTTTTATCTAGCAATATAAACAGTTTAATCTTTAAATATATTCTCCCCCCCCCCAATTAACCTTTCTGTGGTTCTCTTGAGTCTTATGTTTGTAGATTAAATTTCCTGTTTACTTCTATATTTCTTTTTTTTGGTTAGGATGTGTAAAGTTTGCAAAACACTTTATATATGCTATTTCATTTGATCCTGGAAACAACATTTTTTTTAATTAAAACTTTTTTATTTGCAAAACATATGTATGGGTAATTCTTCAACATTAACCCTTACAAAGCTTTCTGTTACAAATTTTTCCCCCCTACTCCCCACCCCTCCCCTAGATGGCAGGATATCCACTACATGATAAAAGCTAATAATTTTTTTAATTGTATCTTCTGATCTATTTTCCAGATCAGATATTTTGCCAATGAGGTATTTCACATTTTATTCCATTTTTTTCATTCTTTTTAATTTGATTTTTGATGTCTCACAAAGTCATTAGCTTCCATTTGCTTTGTTCTCTTTTTAATGTGTGATTTTCTTCAGTGATCTTTTGTATATCTTTTTTCATTTGGTTTATTCTACTGTTTACTGAACTGTTTTTTTCAGGCAATTTTTTCCATCCTTTTTGAAACTGTTGACTCTCTCATGTGTACTTTTCATTTCTTTTCTCATTTTTCTTCTACTTCTTTTATTTGTCTTTTAAAGTCTTTTATGAGCACTTTCAAGAAGCCTCTTTGGCCTTGAGACCAATTTGTCTCACTCTGAGATTTCTTCTCTGGACATTCTCTTTCCGTTCTGAGTTTATGTTTTGGTCTGCACTGTTACCATAGTAGCTTTCTATGGTCAAGATTCTTTTTTTTGTTTCTTGCTCATTTTCATTTTTTTTTGTTTGGCATTTCTTCTTTTTTACTTTTAAGGTGGAATTCTGCTCCTGGATTAAAGGTAGTCCTGTCCCAAGCTTCCTGTGGAGCTCTGAGCCTTGGCTTTGAGTACAGGGGCCTTTATATTTGCAAGAGATAGCTTTGCTGCTCTGTTCAGGAAACAGCCTGGTTTTCCAGAATTTGCCTTCTGAGCTGCAACTGGAACCTGCCCCACTGATTTGCTCCTCTACTAAGTCAGGACTGAGAGTCTTTGTTGCTGATTTGCAGTGATTAAGACTCTCTTACCGGCTTTCTCAGAGTCTGACCTAGGCTGAACACCCCTTTTACCCCAGTGAGACTGAGTTTTCTTGAAGTTTTTTCAATCTGTCTTGAGTTGGAGGTTGGTTTCATTCCATCAGACTCTGTTCAGAGGCGTAGTTTCATGTGATTTCCGAGGGAAACTGAAGCAGCTTCCTGACTTTACTCTGATACCTTGGCTCCATCCCTGCAACTCCAAGAGTTTTTGATTATGCAGGTTATATTTATATATATTTGCCATGTTAGAAATAAAACTAATTTTGAATTTGTAGACTCTGAAAAGATTTCAGAAATCCTCAGGATTCTTTGGACCACAACTTAAGAACCACTGACCTAAGGTTATAATTTAAGAATTCCATTTTATTCTCTTTGGATAATTGGAGCCTTTGCTTGTCTTTCAGCCCTGTGGCATCTTCTCAACTCTTCATTGTCCTTCCAAGATCATTAACAGTGGCTGAACAAACATAAACATCAGTTCTTCCAGTATTCAGGGATGTGTGCAATTCATTTGGACCAAGTATCTTGAACTGATTGGGACAGTTAGCTTCTTTCTATAGTTATTATGTTTCTAATAGCTCTATGTATTCTGCCCTTTTGAGTCAAAAAACACATTCTCTTTGAAAAAAAAGAAGAAAAATAAGATTTGAGCTGCTTTCTCTTCATTTATCATTCAGTCCTATCCTATCTTTTAAAAAATAGTTATGTTTGCCTTGATCGAGCTCATAAACATTTCTTGTAATCCTTAGTTTTCCTTGCCAACCTCAATATATTTTGTTTTGATATTTTTGACACTATTCTTACCCACCTGTCATACTCACAAGTTTGTATTCATCCATGCTAGCCTGTCTTTGCCTCTATTGTCTTCTTTTTTTCCCAAGGCAATTGGGATTAAGTGATTTGCCCAGAGTCACACAGCTAGGAAGTATTAAGTGTCTGAGTTTGGCAGATTTGGACTCAGGTCCTCCTGACTTCAGGGCTGGTGCTCTATCCACTGCACCACCTAACTGCCCCTGCCTCTACCTTCTGTATTTTTCTTTTTTAAAATTGAAGTTGGCTGTTGAGTTCACTGTGAACCCACATCACTTTTTCAGATTATTACTCTTTCTTCACATTTATTCTTTGTGTTTTCAAATTTTAATTCTTGAGAATTTCCCATCCTTCTTTTGCTACTTCTGCTACTGAATATTAGTCTGTGTAAACTTATCTATTATTCCTCTTTTAAACTCTGAAATCTTCTTTTGCTAAATAAAGAGTCCATGTCAGATTATTTTTAGCTTTTCTTTTTTTTTAAGTCACAAACTCTAAAATGGAGTGAACACTTTCCCCCCACTTCCCTCCTTTCTCCCTCTCCACCTTCAGCTTAGCAAATCATTTCCTTTTGGTGGAAATCAGATCTGTAATAAAAAATCTTTTTCTGAATTCCTCCAATTTTTAAGGAAGAAATTGTTATGAAGACATATACTTGTTCATTCTTTATTCTTGGAGAAGATCAAATGCACCATAAAGGTGTCAAGAAGTTATTGGCGGCTCTGCTTTGGGTGGGAGTTGAGAGAAGAGAAAAGGGAGGGATGGGGGATGGATGGAAGGAGGGAGGGAGAGAGAGAGAGACAGAGAGAGAGACATAGACAGAGTCAGAGACACAGAGACAGACAAATCGACAGACACACACAGAAGCAGAGAGAACTCATCAGAAACACTCAATATAGCCAATGTAAAAAAATTCATTTGGTGTTCCATTGTGAATGTCAAGCTGCTGGCTGTGATTGTTTCTGAGTCTAATAGCTAGTTTGAGAGTATTAAAGTCTTCCTTTGCCCTTCTCTTAATATTTTATGATTGTGTCTCCTATGGGAAGACAAAACTGTGATCAAAGAGTTCTTTGTAAGCTGATTATAGAAAACACTATCTCTGGAATCAGGACTGTGTTCTTTGTGTAATTCCAGGAAGGACAGAGGTATTATTCTTTTCATGGGTCCAAAATTAGTAATAGACTTTTTTTTGGTAAGTATAAGACCCACAAAATGTCAAGTGGACTTTTACACTGGGAGTCCTTCCAAGCATCTGAGGATGAATTTTCTCCTAATGTTATTTTTAATCATTTGTGTAATGTAGCTTACCATATACCATCCAAGGGCACCTAATTTTTGATTTTTCTGTTAAATCTTGAGTTTCTTCATAAATGCTTCTAAACTTGTCATTTTAATTCAAGTCTAGAAGTACTTGAAAAAGTAGTTCTGATAAATTTCCAAAACTGAAAAAATGCCAGTATTTGAAAAGAGCTCTCAGATTCTATGACTATAAGCTATAAGATTTTTTCCAATGCTATGGGATAATCCATTCAATAAGCATTTAATTAACTGCCTACTATGTGAAAGAAAACATTGTTATAGGATCTGGTGATATAAAAGACAGAAATGAAAACCAGTTTTTACTCTCAAGGGATTTGACAATCTTTTAGGAGAGAGAAATAAACTGATAAGGAAAGGGAAGGTAATTTGAGGAAGGATGAAGGACTACAGGGAAACTAGCTGGCATAGTGAATACTTGAGGTCTGCAGTCAACAAAAAGAATCTTCCTGAGTTCAAATATGGCCTCAGATACTTACTAGTTATGTGACCCTAGGCAAGTTTTCCTACCTATAAAATAAGCTGGAGAAAGAAATGGACAATTACCCCAGTATCTCTATTTTTGCCAAGAAACCTTCAAATAGGGTTATGAAGATATGAGACTAAACTGAAATAACTGAACAAGTATAAAAAGACTAAAAGAGTGATAAGAAAAGATTAACCATAATTTGAGGTAACATGATCTAATATTTTAATAAGTCTAAGATTATGAAAGACAAAGGATGAAGATGAAGTATATTTCATGCATTGGAAAAGCCTATACAAAGACAGAAACAGATGAAATGCCAAGTTCAGGAAAAAACAAGCTCACCACTTTGGTTGGAGGGTAGAATGCTGTATATAAATTAGGAAGTAATGTGAAAAAAAGTGTAATTAAGTAGGTTTGATCCAGAACAGGGGGAGATGAGATGGAGGACAGAAATTTGTAAGAGTAGTTGCAAATAATTCAAATCACCCCACCTCACTTAAGTATCAATATGCTAAGTCTAAATACATTTATTAAGTGAGAATACATTTTGATTGTTTAGTAGACTAGACAACTAACTCTTGAATCAATCTGTATCATTTCAATTAGGAAGGACAGAAAATCTGTGCTGATTGATTGAAGAATTTGGTTACATTTTGAGGAGAAGCTAGTATAGAGCTGAGTAGTGATATTTCATGTCATAGTGAAAAGGCGAAAGTTGAGTTGGAAAAATTCCACATAAAAAATAACACATAAACAACTGGTGAAAGTAGAGAGAAAAGGTTGGACTGAGATATGTCAACTTAGAAAGAGAGCTTGAAGGGTAATTGGCCCCACAGGCATTTCAGAGCAGGGCATTTGATTTGACACCAGCAGGTGTACACACCTCCTAAAGACTAAGGTAAATTTCAAGAAAAGGTCTCTTTCCCTAATTTCCCTCCTGCTGCCTCCCTATTAATAAATACTTTAATATATTATGCCATTTCTTTACCCATATATTTCTAGCAACCTGAATTTTACTTGTACCACAAAGAGGCCTGAGGTTAGCAAGAAATACATTTAAATGTAAATTAAGACAGAAAGCCAAATAGCATTTAAATGTTAGGAAATTTCTTAACTAGGGGTTTGGAGCAATTGCCATAGTATTTCTAATTTTTTTTGTTTAATATAAACTCCCTAAAACCACAGAATGGGAGACCCATGGAGACCTGATGGACTATTTATTATATTATAACTAGACTTAAAGTGATCTAATGATTTTAATAGGCATCTTAAATGACAAGTGGAAGAGTTTTGCATTACACACAGTAGATAGTTGCTGAATTTTTTTTTTCCTGAGGCAATTTGGGTTAAGTGACTTGCTCAGGATCACATAGCTAGGAAGTGTTAAGTGTCTGAGACCACATTTGAGCTCAGGTCTTGACTTCAGGGCGGGTACTCTATTCACTGTGCCACCTAGCGCCCCCTGCTGAAGATTCTTGAGGAAGAGAGTAGCAGGTCAAATATGTTTTGGTAAGATTACTTTGATTACTATGTGTAGGAGTGATCAAAGATGAAATAAAATGAAATTTGAGAGGCACAAAAATCACCAAATTTTAGAGTTGGAATCTACTCAAAGCTGAAAAATAATTCAATTGTTATCTACTTGCCAAATAATCACTTAACCTTTGGTTGGAGACCTCCAGTGAAAAGAAAGTCAATTACTCTTTAAAAAGCTTGCCTTCTTATATATAGCTTTACTTGTTCTTTTTTAATTAAAATCATTTTTTTCATAACCTTGTATAGAATTTTCCTTTCCTCAAGCCCTAAATTTGCTTCTTCACATTTCTTATTCATTGATCTTTATTTTGCCAACTCACCCTAAAAGAATAAATCTAACTCCTCTTTCTGGACAACCCTTCAGATAACTGAAGATTGCTTTTATTTTTTTCCACCCATACACACTGCTTCCCTCTCCATTTTTTTTTCTCCAAGCTAAACATTCCCAGGTCCTTCAATTGTTCCTTTTATGGAATAGGCACAAGCCCATTCACCATTCAGTCTGTCTTCCTTCAAATATTCTCCAGATGACTAATATCCTTCCAAAAAGAGCATGCCCCCAAACTGAACATAATACTATAGATGAATATAGAAGGATCCTCACCCTCTTGTTTCTGAAAACTATATATTTCTTAAGGTGGTCTTAGATTAACATTGTTGGCTTTTTTTGGGGTGCTGTATCATATAACTCATAGATATTTAAGTTTGCCAACACATGTCTTTTTTTCAGAGAAATTGCTGTCTAACTATGACCCTTCCATCCTGTATTTATGAAGTTTGCTTTTCCTAAATGTAACACTTTGTTTACATCTTTTGAATTTCATCAGTTCATTGCTCTAGCCTGTCAGGAACCTTTTGGAACTTGTCATCTAGTGAAATAGATATCCTTTCAAGATTATTCCATCTTTCATATTTATTTCATTGCTTAATTGAAGTCATTGAAAAAATGTTAACTACCATAAGGAGCACTATGTGTAGTATTCCACTGAGGACATTTTGCTAAGTTATCTTCGAAACACTAATGACTATTCTTTGGGAGAATAAAATTAGAAGTTGTTGCAAGATTCTCTGTGAATGATAATGAGGACCAGAAATGAAGTCTTGTGAATGGAGTAGGTTCAGATGGATACAAGTGATGCTTGGTAGAATGAATAAGGCTTGGCAGTTGATTGAATATGTTTAGTGAGGGAATGGAAAGTCATGAATGAAGAAAAGGTTAGAAATTTAGGATGATTAAGAGAATGATGACATCAACAAAAATGAAGTAGTATACCTCCATCTTACACACATTCTTAATCTTGGGACTCAATGACATAAAATTATTTACTTGAGAATGAATTAATGGTCTCTTCCTAAACCCTATCAGTCAAATTCTGCTCCTCCATTGATTCAACCCATTGCATTAAACATGAGACAAAGTGACACACAGTGGTAGATTTTGAAACAATTCACTTGTCTTTGGGGAACCTAGTTAGTTACCACGTATTTACATTCTCTTTTTTTAAGTGTGAAAAAATTAATATTTCTTACCTCCCCAAATCAGTTTTTATATTTTGAATTTCCATATTAGGTTTCCTTTAAAATATATACCGTTAGTCTGTCTTTGACTTATTTGTGTATTATCTCTTCCAGATTGAATCTAATTAAAATAGTCTTAGTTCTATTACAAAGCACAACAAAGGGAAGGGAGGATAGAGAAAGGCAGAAGAGAAGAAAAGAGGAGGAAGAAAAGGAAGAAATGGGAGTTCATTTATATGAATGTAGCAAGCAAGTGATTTTGGTGACTAAAGAAATTTTAAAGTCTCCATGTAAAAACAGAATCCAAGATTAAGCCCTAAAATGGAGGTACCTAAAATAGATACTAAGGCTTTTAATTAAACAACATGGATATTATTTGAGCATCAAAAATAGTTGTATTATTGATTCTGTAATTTTCAGACATTAAAAATCTTGAATTTCAACTTTGACTAAAATAATTTATTCTATTATCTCCTGCCCCCCAGTATAAAGATTTTCATGTTTGAGAAGAGTCAAATACATTTCAGGACTATTTTCTGTAAAACAGTCTCAGTATTTGCTACTTTGTTTCTGATGATGTTTGATAGAAGCTCCAATACAAATTAAAATACTATTTAAACAATCCTCTTGATCCTGTTATTGATAAATGAATTGGTAGATGTAGGCTTTTTCTTAAAACTAGCACTTACCTACTAAGGCAGAACAACTAAATTCACTATTTTTTGAATATACGTCATTCACAAAATTCCAAGATATGACACTGACCTTTTGGGAAGGACAGGATTATATAGATAGGTATCAAAAACATATTTGAATAAAATGTTTCCTTTGTTGGCTACACAAAGACTTGGCATGCAACATCAAGCCATCATCAGGCTTGATTACTGGACCTATTTGCTTCATATTGCTATATGTTGCAAGAGAAGATGAATGAAATAATTTAATCAATCAATACCTTACAGTTTTAGGAAGAAAGTAGTGCCACACAATTTTTAGCTTTTTAAAAAATTGACTAAATGAATAAAAAGAAGACATTTCCCACCTTTCTGTTTGGACTTTGAGTGACATAGAACTTAATCTCTCAGTGCATAAGCAAATTGCTTATGTAAAGATTTTCCTTTCCTTATTCTGGTTGATGGAATTTCTTCATAAGAGAGATCTCTATATCAATGAAATCACAAATCTAGTCATAAAAGGAGTACACAAACCCATATATTATGTATATACATATAATGTAAATATTACATATATATGAATGAAGACATAATATGCACTATATAAAATATGTATTATATTTTAATATTAAAATATTATAAATCTTTGATTCCAGATGAGAACTTAGGAAATAAAAGCCTAGAGGGAAACATAACTTGATATAAAAACATGATTACATTTTAAAAATTTTATTTTGTAAAAATGTATTTATTTAAAATTTAGACACAAAATAGAAAAAGAAAAAATGTCATGTGTACAACAGAACATGAGAGAACTCAAAATATTTAACAATGAATTTCAAGAAAACATATATAATAATAGAACACATTTTATTTAGAATTGTCCATCTTTGTTTCCTTGTAGGTTTTCTTTTGTTCTCTGCTGTGCACTCTTTATTTTATTCCTTTTCCCCCCTTTCCCCCCTCAATATCCCCTGAACAGGCTACAGTTAACATTGATATGTTTACACACACACACATATACACATACACATATAAATATGCACACACATATGTATATAAGTACATACATATGCTTAGATAACTGTAATCATATAAATATACATTCCTATATATCTATTTAATGTTGAACTACACTTTTTTGTCTTCTGTTTCTCTGAAAGTGGACATCATCTTTCTTAGGTTCAAATCTTTTCATATTTTTCAAAATCTGCCAATTTATCATGCCACAGCAATATTTTAACCTTATATTATCTGTTTTGAATAGTCTATAACAATATTAATATGACTGTCATATAATGTAGATTTCTCTTTTTTGATTGAATCTTTTTTAACTTTGACTTTGATATCAACAATTGCTTTTCCCCTTTATTTTCTAATAAATTTTCCTCTTGGTCATTGTTGTGTTTGTGCATATCTCTTGTTTCCTATTCCTGCTAACTTTTCTACTTTTCTTCTACCCACTAACTTGCCTTGTTACTTAACTTCCCTCCCCCACTAAGTATTCTTCTCTTATCCTCTCCCCCATTCCTTTCCCTTCCTCTTTATTCCATTCCAAACTTTATGCCACTCCTGTTAATCAACACATCCTTTTATGTCCCACCTTATCCCATTTGCTCTCCTATTTTTTATAAATTTTGTAGTTTTATACCTTTGTACATATATACATACACACACATATAGTTATTTCTTTAACCCATCCTGATTTGAGAAGGATTCCAGAACTATCAGCCCTTCTCTCCCACCTAATTTCTCTGTATCTGTTCCTGATCTTGAACTTCATTCATACAACATAATTTTTAAATGGTTTTATTTTTTATAATCACATCATACTCAGCTTTATTTCAATCTTTCTTTTGGATTATCCAATTACTAATGACAGTCTTAGACATATGGTTCACATTTCTGCTTATAAAACATAAACAGTTTGTCCTTATTGAGTCTCTTGGAATTAGTCTTTGATGTTTACCTGATATTTCTCTTGGCTTCTTATATAACAATTTTTCTATTAAGTTCAGGTTTTTTTTTTCAATAAAATCTCGAGAATCTGGCAATTTGTTGAATGTCCATTTTTGTTGTTCAGGATAAGGCTTAATTTTGTTGGATGTAATATTTTTGTCCTCAATCCTAGTTCTTATGATCTGTGATGTATAGCACTCTAAGACCTGCAGTCTTTTATTATAGCTATTGATGTCTTATGTGATTATAATTGTGGCTCTAGCATATATGAATTTTTTTGTTGTTGCTGTTACTTTACAATTTTTTTCTTTGATCCAAGGATTTTGAAATTTAGCAATGATGTTTTCAATATGTTTTCCTTATTAGGATGGTGGTAATTGGTAGCTTTTTTTTCTATTTCTACCTTCCCCTCTTGGTCTAACTTTTTAGGACAATTGTCGTTAATTATTTCTTGTATTATTGTGTCCAGGTTGTTTTTTTTTTTTATTATAGCTTTCAACTACCCCAATTATTTTTATATTTTCTCTTCTTAATCTGTTTCCGGATCTATTGTTGTTGTTGTTGTTGTTGTTGTTTGTTTTGTTTTTTTTGTTTGTTTTTTTTTTGAGATTCCTCATATTCTGTTTTTTTTTTTTTCACTTTTTGGTATTTTGTTTTATTACTTCTCAATCTCTTTTCACTTTGCTGGCTTTTCCTTGCCTAATTTTAATTTTCATAGAATCATTTTCTTCTTTAAGACTCTGAATCTCCTTTTCTAGTGGGAAGACTTTCTTTTCATAGTCTTCTTGTTTTTCATGGATTATTGTTGTTGTTGTGATGATAGCAGTAATGATAGTAATGGTTGTTCTTGTTCTTTCAGCAAATATGACAGATTCTGGGGAAAATTAAAGAGATCCTATAAATTCAGAACCTGACAGAAATCATCTATAAAGATCTGCTTGACTATTTTTTATTAAATTTGGAGTATGGTTATAGGTTATTAAATTTGGGGTAGTAATAAGTACTAAGGGAGTAATATCCAGGATCATTATCTCAAGCTCTGTTTTACTATCCAAGAGAGACTATATATGAAGAACCTCTGCCCTACCCAACTTGCCACCAGTCCAATAGAACTACATACCTTTTTCTTAAATACCTATAATTAGGGATGATTCATTTTCCCAAACTAAGCGTGACATTTTAATCTTTAATTTCTCTTTTCTTTTTCACTTAATTGGCTATTCCTATAGAGAAAAATAATTCTAAAAGAAGGAAGTCAGAAAGCAACACTAAGGATTTAGGAAGCTTGAAGAGGGGAAATTAAGATTTAGGGAAATGGTTAGTATTTTTATAATTAGTTATGTATGAAAGTAGGAGCTATAGAAGCAAGATAACAGAACTTGAAAGTTGGAAGGAACCTCAGCAGCCATCTGTCCAAACCATACATGAAAGGAATCTCTATAATGACCTACTTAGTTGAATCTAATTCAGTCTCTGCTTGAGAAAAGAAAGGAGTACATTAGAAATGAGAAAATGATATCGGTCTAGGGTGTAAGAGATTGAAATTATAGGGGTTTTTTAAGGATGAAGAACTTTTAACCAGAGGCAGGAAGACTATATGCATTTTTATATTTTTGTATCTGATTAAGGAAATTTAAAAATGAAAATGGAAAAGGTTAAAAATAGTTCACTTAGAACCACTAAGATAACAGTGTTAGCTATGCTATAGGAAAGGAGAATCAGAGTAAGATATGTATGCAGAAATTCACAAAAGATACCATCCTGCAAGATAAACAATAATTATATTCATGCCTATGCAAAATACATTGGGTAGGAGTAATGTGTGAGGTAAACTATAAGTCATAATACCTAGAGACTAATATAATCTTGAAATTATCACTAAGACTTGGGATGTGATTCATGACTGAAATAATGCAATGGGAGGGTTTATCTTCTTCAAAGGAAATAAATAAGATCAAGGATGTATTAGAGTAGCACTTTTTATCAAGAGGTTAAACTCTTGGGAGGAAATCTAAGCTGTGGATAGAATACATGACAGAGAATATTTGGGTGAAAACCAAAGGAAAAAGAAACATAAGTGTTTTTGTGGTTGGAGTATACTACAGTTCACCCAGCCAGAAGGAGAAAATGGATTAATTCCAGAAGAGGATTACAAAACTGACACCAAGGCAAAATATAGGAGTGAAGGGAACTTTAGTGATGCTTTAAGATGCTCTCTTCTAAAAGCAGAGTAGCTGAGAAATTCTTGCTGCATTTTTTTGAAGGTAGAGTACAGATTCAATATAAGTCAAAGTAGTGACATAGAAACCCATAGCATAGATCAATATGAGACAGATTTGTAGAGCTATCATTATTGAGATTAGATAGTTTATTTTAGTCATATATTCAAGTAGTTTTTCATTTTGCCTTACTTATCATATTTAGGAAGGTCCTTAACAAGTGAGGGATGGATCCAGAGGAAAGAAAGATTAGGATGATAATAAAAATTGAAACCTTGCTGTGGAATTGAAGATGGAGGAAATGTGGAGTAAATACGGTTTAGAGAGGACATAGTAACTCTGATTCAATAATTTTAAAGGGTGCCATGTGGATTTGATTTGTTTTGCTTGTTGCAGAGGGAAGAATTGTGAGAAAATTTCATAGGAATAGATTTTTGAATCCATGTAAGGAAAAGCTTGTTAAATGGTAGAGTTTTTCAAAAGTGGAATGGATTATTTTAAGAGGTGATTAATGTGTTCCTTTTATCTATAAGTATTCTATTGGAAACTGAATAACTATTTCTAGGGGAATGTTGGAGAGGGGATTCCTGTTAAGGAATAAATTGAATTGGATAGCCTCTGAGAAATCTTTCAACTATTAGCTTTTATGATTAAAAGACTAACATCACAGATTTAGGAGGGATGGGGAAGTCATTACTCCCTACTGTACCATTCCTTTCTGTAGACACTATCTTTTAAAAAATAGGTTTTGAAGTTCCCCCAACAACATCTAAATAAATAGCTTTTTCTTTTTTTTCTCTCTCAATTGCTCCAGGCCTAAAAGAAAAAATCACAGGCTATCCTGTCCTCAGGATCTCAGTGATATGCACCTGTTTCTCTTTACTCTCCTACTGCATTCTTCTAAAAATAAAACCTTTAACTATTTCATTCCCTACATTGTTACTCTAGTTTTTCTTGAGTCCAATGGCTTTTTTTGTCTAAGGTATTATGTGCCATAAGGGCCACAAGTAAAAAAGATGATTTGAGGCTGCAGGAAAGTCACAACCAAGACAAATCATATATTCACATATACATATATACATTACCCACTTAACTATGTATATTTTTATTTCAGGCATATAATTATACTGGTGAAGACAACTGTCTTTTTCAGTGCTGGGATAGTAGTTGATTTATAAAAAGATACAGATATTTGGCAGAGGTGAGATTTGAATTTGGGCCTCCCTAAATCTGAGATATACTTTCTATCCAATATTTCATGCTGCTTTTTTTCCTGTATCTATATGTTGTGGTGAATAGGTATAGATGGGTTGCCATTTGTACCATTTATTTAATAGCCACAGACCTAAATGGTCTTGAAACTGATCTTTTAAGACTATTATTATAGGTAATTTTTTTTTTTTTGCTTAGGCAATTGGGGTTAAGTGACTTGCCCAGGGTCACACAGCTAGGGAATGTTAAGTATCTGAGATCAGATTTGAAATCGGGTTCTCCTGACTTCAGGGCTGGTGCTCTATCCACTGTGCCACCTAGCTGCCCCTATTATTATAGGTAATTTTTAATCAGAAATTTCATGCAAATTTTAATTGATAAATAATGTGTGCAAAGCAATTTCCTCAGTGAAAACTTTGAGTGGGTAATATATCGGTGCACGTATACATACAGGACTCAAACATTTGTTTATTTGCTACCCATATATTAACTTGATTGGAGTTGGAGATGGCTACTGTATGTGGGCCAAGGATACATGCACTGGCTTTTCTGATCCCTCCAACTTAGTTCCTGGAGAAGGAATTTGCTAAATACTCCATTATCTTTGCAAAGAAAAACCATTCTGAGGTCTCAAAGAATTGGACATGACTTAGCAATTCAATAACAACATACACAAACATATATATACATGCATACATACATGGAGAGACAGAGAAAAATAGAGAGACAGAGACAGAGAGAAAAACATCATGAGAAATAAAGATAGACAAAGAAAGAAAGGTTATGGAGAGAGACACAGGAGACGAGTTGTGTGAGAAGGGAAGAATAATGAAAAAAGAGAGAAAAACATTTTAGAAATGGAGCTGGTAGGATTGACTTCATTGTTCACAAAGTTTTCAAAAAATATATACATAGTATATAATAATTCTTGTTATAACAATGGATGTTTCTCTTTTCAGAGAGAGAGAGAATAATTTTCTTTTGGTAAAAAAAAAGTATCATGAAGTTGGATGCTGTAATATATAGATTTTTTTTATTAAAGCTTTTTATTTGTATAACATATATATGGGTAGTTCCCCAACATTGATCTTTACAAAGCTTTCCATTACAAATTTTACCCCCAGTCTCCTCCCCTCCCCTAGATGGCAGGAAGTCCACTACATGTTAATAATGTTGAAATGCTTGAGAAGTTATGCAAGAAAAATCCTATCTACAAGAAAAAAAAAGAATCAGAGAAAGGCAACACAATGCAAGCAAATGTCAATAGAGATCATGAAAATGTTACGTTGTGGTCCATATTTCATTTCCCTCTCTCTGGGTGTATATGGTTTTCTTCAGTGAACAATTGGAACTGGTTTGAGACAATTCTTTGTTGCAGAGAGTCATGTCCATCAGAATTGATCATCATGTAATACTGTTGTTGCTGTGTATGATGATCTCCTGGTTTTGCTCGTTTCTCTTAGCATCAGTTCATGCAAGTCCCTCCAGGCCTCTCTGAAATCCTCCTGCTGGTCGTTTCTTACAGAGCAATAATATTCCATAACATTCATATACCATAACTTATTCAGCCACTCTCCAATTGATGGGCATCCCTTCAGTTTCCAGTTTCTAGCCACTACAAAAAGGGCTGCCACAAACATTCTTGCACAGGTGGGTCCCTTTCCCTCCTCTAAGATATCTTTGGGATATAGGCCCAGTAGAAACACTGCTGGGTCAAAGGGTATGCACAGTTTGACAACTTTTTGAGCATAGCTCCAAATTGCTCTCCAGAATGGTTGGATCCGTTCACAGTTCCACCAACAATGTATTAGTGTCCCAGTTTTCCCACATCCCCTCCAACATTCATCGTTATCTTTTCCTGTCATTTTAGCGAATCTGACAGGTGTGTAGTGGTACCTCAGAGTTGTCTTAATTTGCATTTCTCTGATCAATAGTGATTTGGAGCAACTTTTCATATGACTAGAGATGGTTTTAATTTCATCATCTGAAAATTGTCTGTTCATCCCTTCACCACTTATCTATTGGAGAATGGCTTGAATTCTTATATATATGAGACAATTCTCTATATATTTTAGAAATGAGGCCTTTATCAGAATGATTAAATGTAAAGATGATTTCCCAATTTGATGCTTCCCTCCTAATCTTGTCTGCATTTGTTTTGTTTATACAGAAACTTTTTAACTTAATATAATCAAAATTATCCATCTGGTGTTCAATTAGGAGTTCCAGGTCTTCTTTAGACATAAATTTATTCCATCTCCACAGGTCTGAGAGATAAATTATATTATGTTCCTCTAACTTGCTTACAAAGTCCCTCTTTATATCTAGATCATGAACCATTTAGATCTTATCTTGGTATGTGGTGTTAGGTATGGGTCAAGCCCTAATTTCTTCCACACTAGTTTCCAATTTTCCCAGCAGTTTTTGCTGAATAGTGCGTATTTATCCCAAAAGCTGGGGTCTTTGGGTTTATCGAATACTAGATTGTTAAGGTTATTGCCTAGATTGTGCTGATATCTTATCCTGTGCCACTGATCGACTGCTCTATTTCTTAGCCAGTACCAAACGGTTTTGATGACCACTGCTTTATAATATAGTTTTAGATCTGGTACAGCAAGGCCACCTTCATCTGCCTTTTTTTTTT
>JAJPUD010005834.1:107332-125809 GCA_023553655.1 Myrmecobius fasciatus
GTATAGTTTCTGACTTTTCCTTGGCAGATAGATTCCCAAATATTTTATCCTATCATCTGCTATTTGGAATGGAATTTCTTTTTGTATCTCTTGCTGCTGAACTTTGTTGGTAATATATAAAAATGCTGATGATTTATGTGGATTAATTTTGAATCCTGCCACTTTCCTAAAGTTGTGAATTGTTTCTAGTAGTTTTTTAGTTGAGTCTCTAGGGTTCTCTAAGTATACCATCATGTCATCTGCCAAGAGTGATAGTTTGGTTTCTTCCTTACCTACTCTGATTCCTTTTATCTCTTTTTCTTCTCTTATTGCTAAAGCTAACATTTCTAATACAATATTAAATAGTAATGGTGACAGTGGGCAGCCTTGTTTCACTCCTGATCTTATTGGGAATGGTTTTAGTTTGTCTCCATTACATATGATGCTTGCTGATGGTTTTAAATAGATGCTACTGATCATTTTAAGGAAAAGCCCATTTATTCCTATACTCTCTAGCGTTTTTAATAGGAAAGGGTGTTGAATTTTATCAAAGGCTTTTTCTGCATCTATTGAGATAATCATATGGTTTTTGTTAGTTTGGTTATTAATATAATTAATTATGCTGATAATTTTCCTAATATTGAACCAGCCCTGCATCCCTGGTATAAATCCTACTTGGTCATAGTGTATTATCCTGGGGATGACTTTCTGTAATCTCATTGCTAATATCTTATTTAAAAATTTTGCATCAATATTCATTAGGGAAATTGGTCTATAGTTTTCTTTTTCTGTTTTCACCCTACCTGGTTTAGCTATCAGCACCATATCGGTCTCATAGAAGGATTCTGGCAGTATACCTTCTGTCCCTATTTTCTCAAATAGTTTGTGTAGTATTGGAATTAATTGTTCTTTGAATGTTTGGTAGAATTCACATGTAAATCCATCTGGCCCTGGAGATTTTTTCTTAGGGAGTTGGTTAATAGCTTGTTCTATTTCCTTTTCTGATATGGGGTTATTTAAATAATTTATATCCTCTTCTGTTAACCTGGGCAATCTATATTTTTCTAGATATTCCTCCATTTCATTTAGATTATCAAACTTACTGGCATAAAGTTGGGCAAAGTAACTCCTAATTATTGCTCTAATTTCCTCTTCCTTGGAGGAAAGTTCTCCCTTATTATTCTTGAGACTAACAATTTGATTTTCCTCTTTCCTTTTTCTTATCAAATTAACTAAAGGCTTATCTATTTTGTTGGTTTTTTCATAAAACCAACTCAGTTTTATTTATTAACTCAATAGTTTTCTTATTTTCAATTTTATTAATTTCTCCTTTTACTTTTAGAATTTCCAATTTGGTATTTAATTGAGGGTTTTTAATTTGTTCTTTTTCTAGTTTTTTTTTAATAATAAGCCCAATTCTTTCAAATCTTTTCTTTCTCTATTTTATGCAAGTAAGCATCTAGAGATATAAAATTGCCCCTTATAACCGCTTTAGCCGTATCCCACAAATTTTGGTATGTTGTCTCCTTATTGTCATTCTCCTGGATGAAATTATTGATTGTGTCTATGATTTGCTCTTTCACCCATTCATTCTTCAGGATTAGATTATTTAATTTTCAATTAACTTTTGGTTTATTTTCTGGCCTTATATTACATGTGATTTTTATTGCATCATGATCTGAAAAGGATGCACTTACTATTTCTGCCTTTCTGCATTTGATTTTGAGGTTTTTATGCCCTAACACATGGTCAATTTTTGTATAGGTTCCATGGACTGCTGAGAAAAAAGTAAACTCCCTACTGTCTCCATTCAACTTTCTCCATAGATCTATCATACCTAACTTTTCTAACAATTGGTTTATCTCCCTAGTTTCTTTCTTGTTTATTTTGTGGTTTGATTTATCTAATTCTGAGAGAGCAAGGTTGAGATCCCCCACTAGTATCGTTTGGCTGTCTATTTCTTTTTGCATCTCTCTTAATTTCTCCCCTAGGAATTTGTGTGCTATTGTACTTGGTGCATATATATTTAGTATAGATATTGCTACATTATCTATGGTACCCTTTAAAAAATAGTTTCCTTTCTTATCTCTTTTGATTAGATCTATCTTGGCTTTTACTTGATCTGAGATAAGGATTGCTACCCCTGCTTTTTTTTGTTCACCTGAAGCATAATATTTTCTGCTCCAGCCATTTACCTTCATCCTATACATGTCACTACGTTTTAGATGTGTTTCTTGTAGACAACATATTGTGGGATTCTGGTTTTTAATCCAGTCTGATATCCGCTTCTGCTTTATGGGAGAGTTCATCCCATTCACATTCACAATTAGAATAACTAATTCTTTATTTCCTGCCATCTTATTTACCCAAGTTATGTTTTCCCCTTTCCTTTCCCCTTTCTCCCTTCCCCCCTCCTCAGTACTTTGCTTTTGATGACCCCCTCCCCCAAACAATACTCTACCCTTTAGATCCCCTCCCCTTATTTTTACTCCTTTCCCCTGATTCTTCTATTTTCCCTTCTATTAGTTTGTCCCTTACTTTTCCTCCTTTCCCTCCCACTTCCCTCTAGCAACAGACAAGTTTCTATGTGAAATCAAGTGTCTGATATACACTTTTAGAGCCCAACCTGATGAGAGTAAGATTTACACAATGCTCATCTCCTTCCCCTCTTTCTCTCAATTATATTAGGTTTTCTTTGCCTCTTCAAGTGATTTTACCTTGTTCTTACCTCCTTTTTTTTTAGATCTTATTTTACCACTTTTTCCCTCTTTTCTCCAGTATGACAACCTTTTCCCCTCTAGTGCTCTTTTTCATATTATCAAAGTAAAATCAAATTATACCCCCATTCTTTAAGGATACCCCTAGTAGAGATGTAGTTCTCGAGTGTTCTTTCCTTTTTACCTTTTTATGCTTCTCTAGAGTTCTGTGTTTGGAGGTCAAATTTTTTGTTCAGATCTGGTCTTTTCATTAGAAATAGGTGAAATTCTCCTGTATCATTAAATGACCATCTTCTTCCCTGGAAGATGATGCTCATTCTAGCTGGATAGCTTATTCTTGGCTGTAATCCAAGTTCTTTTGTCTTTTGGAATATCTGATTCCAGGCCCTTCTATCCTTCAGTGTGGAAGCTGACAGATCCTGTGTAATTCTAATGACAGTTCCTCGGTATTTGAACTGTTTTTTTCTAGCAGCTTGTAATATCTTTTCCTTGGTGCGATAGTCCTGAAATTTGGCCACGATATTCCTTGGGGTTTTAATTTTGGGGTCTCTTTCAGGAGGTGATCGGTGGATTCTTTCAATACCAACTTTGCCTTCTGATTCTAAAACATCAGGGCAATTCTCTTTCATGATTTCCTGGAAGATAGCATCAAGGTTCTTTTTTTCATTGTGGCTTTCAGGGAGTCCAATAATTCTTAGATTGTCTCTCCTGGATCTGTTTTCCAAGTCAGTTGTTTTTCCTAGGAGATATTTCATATTTTCTTCTATTTTTTCATTTTTTTGTTTTTGTTTGACTGATTCTTAAAGTCTTATTGAGTCACTCATTTCAATTTGTTCAATTTTAATTTTTAAGGTATTATTTCCTTCAGTTATCTTTTTTAGGTCCTTTTGTAACTGGCCAATTGAATTTTTTTGGTTCATTGCATTCTTTTTCCATTTTTCCATTTTATTTTTCAGTGAATTGTTGTCTTTTTCCAATTCACTAATTTTATTTTTCAGTGAATTGTTATCTTTTCCCAATTCAACAATTTTGTTTTTCAGTGAATTGTTGTCTTTTACCAATTCACTATTTTTATTTTCCAGTGAGTTGGCGACTTTTTCCAATTCACCAGACTTATTTTCCAGTTTTTCACATCTCTGTTGCAAGGCGATGTTTCCTTCTTGCACTGCTCTCAGTTTATTTCCCCAATCTTCTTCTAGCTCTCTTTTGAGATTCTTTATGCAATCTTCCAGGTAAGCTTTCTGAAAGGGAGACCAGCTTAAGTCCACCTTTGTGGCTTTGTCTGGGATTGTTTTCAGAATCTCAGGATCTGGGGATTGCTCTAGTTTCTCTCTGTAAAAGCTGTCTATGGTGAGAGCTCTCTTCTTCTTGCTCATGATGGTTAGCTGAGGTATCAGTCACCAGCAGGGAATTCTGCAGCCTCAGCAGCAGCAGTGGCAGCAGAGGCAGAAGGGATTTCAATTTGCCCTGGGGCCGTTTGCCGACTTGACTTCAGGTCTGGGGCTGATCTGGCTAGATCCGCACTAGGACCACACTTTCAGCTGCTCTCAATCCACCCTTTATCAAAGGTAGACCTGCCACAGCACCTGCCCGCAAGCAGAGCCAAGTGGCCCAAGGGTCTCCCAGGGACTTCCTGGCAGCCTAAAATCTTCTGGTCCATCCCAGCCCCGGACTTGCACCCCGGCTGCACACTGGCGTCTGAGCTCCGGGAGCTGCTCGATCCCCTGCCCGTCTAAAACTGACCTCAGAAGTTCTTTCAAAGTAGATATTTGATAGAAGTGCGTTGTAGTCCAAGTGTTTGGTGAAGCCCTCACTCCAGAACCAGTTCAGAAGCTCAGTTTGTCTGTGTCTGAGGGAAGGTCTCAGGAGCTTACAGAGAACTGTCTGCAGTTTGCCATCTTGGCTCCACCCCCCAATATATAGATTTCTTTTACACAGTTTGTTATAAATTGAGGAACTCTCAATTTATACCAGTTGTTGATTCATTGTATACTTGAATCTACTGGGGGAGGGGCAGGAATCTGTGTTTGGAAATTTCAAAGCAGGTCCTAGATACTTTTGGAGTTTGGACATGAAGGAGATAAAAAACTGAAATCCATACATAATTATACTTTTTTTTCTCATTACAGATTTGATAGTAATTATTAGCAAATGGATTACAAGGAAATTCTTACCTTAGTAACACCATTATTTCTTTAATTTGAACTCCCACATAGACTATAAGTTGAACTATTGTATAAAAAATATAAACTTCTTTAAAAAGATTTCTAAACTTATATGAACTGATGTAAAATGAACTAAACAAAACCAGGAGACCATTGTACACAGTAATATGATGATTAACTGTGAATAACTTGGTTATTCTGATCAATACTATGATACAAGATAATTCTGAAGATAATTCTTAAGGATTATGATGAAAAATGCTATCCATCTCCAGGAAAAGAACTGATGGAATCTGAATGTATATTGAAGGATAATTTTTCACTTTTTTTCCTGCTCTTTTGGCAACATGGCTAATACAAAAGTATATTTTGCATGATTTCACATGTTTAATTGATATCACATTGCTTGTCTTCACAAGGAGTGGGGAAGGGGTAGAAGTGAGAGAATTTGGAACACAAAATTTTTAAAAAGTTAATTTTAAACTTATGTCTAAATGATGAGAATAGAGTATTTTACAATAATCCTAATGCTATGGATGATTTAGTTCACACATTTTTGATACCATTATCCTGGTGTCATATTATCATTTTATCTTTAGCCAGTGCCAAAACATGTGGACCACTGAATTTATCTAACCTCAGACTCAGATAATACTTCACACCTCATTCAATTTTCTACCCTCATATCTTGCTATCTGTCCTGCTACTGGGTGAGTTCTCCTTTTCCCTCATGTCTTGTTCTGGGAACAGTTATCCAAACAGTAGTGTTATTGCTTCTGAATTGCTTCCTCCCCATCCTCCCCCTCTTCTTCTCCTCTCCACCACCTAGCCCTACAACAGATCTAATGATATCTAGTATCTGCTTGGAAATTTCCAAAGATAGACAATCCACCATTCTCTAAAGAACCTACTTCACTTTTGGACAACTTTAATTGTTAGTTTCTTTTTATATTAAGTCTTAGCTTACCCTTCTTGCAACATCTACCATTGCTTCCATAGCTATCCTCTGGATTCAAGCAGAACTAAATATGTGATGATTGCTCTTAGGTCCCCACTATGAATTCTCCTCTTCGAGCAAAACATTTCAATCCTCACATATTATGGTTACTAAGGTCCTCAGCTACATACTTTCCTCTGAATGTTCCAGAGCTTTACATAAGAGACTCATCCCAACACTCCTAATTACTTTAATAAAAAAAAATAAAAAAATAAGCTCAAATTGTAAACTTTTCACTACCTACCTCTGAGTCAGAAAAAGTCCAACTCTTTCAAAGCTGTATTATATCTGTAACATCCATAATTGTAAAAACTTTTGTTCAGTAAAGCAAATGTCATGTTTTATAGTTTAAATTTTTATAGCTTATGGTATCTTCATAATAAAAGATAAAATATATAAATACATTGTAAATATTATTATGTTACTAAATGTATATATAGTATAGATATTATGTTATTATATATCCTTCCCAGCTTTGTGCATTCAACAGGTTTAAAAACCCCCAACTATATATATCTTCCTTAGTCTGATTTTTTAAAATGTTAACCCGAGTATGACTAAGTACAGCTCTTTGTGGAGTTCCACCATCCCTCTGGGTTCCAAAGATATCATTCTATTCCACATCTCATCATTCTATATCCTATACATCTTGATATGATAGGAGATTTTGCCAAAAGTCTTGCAGAATTCAGATACACTGTGTCTAAGACATTCTACTGACATCCCATTCTAAGAATCTGATCTGAAAATGGAATGAATTCAGTTTGGCATGATTTGTTCTTTTAAAAACAAAGTTGGCTCTTAGTTTTCACCTTTTCCTTTTTAAAATGCTCATAAGCCATCTGTTTAGTAATCTGTAGTAGAATTTTTCCAGTGAACAATGTCAAGCTCACTGATCTGGAGCTTCTGAAATCTATCCTTTCCCCACGATGTGAAAAATTGCAACATTTGGCCATTTTAAGTCTTCTGGCATTTCTCCTATTCTCTTCCATTTCCTGAAGATTATTGACTATAATTTAGTGTTCACATTTGAAAGTTCTTTTGGGGAAAAAAAAGAGTAAAAGGCAGTGTGATGTATATGCATAGAAAACTAAACTTATTGTTAGGAACATGCTAGTTTGAATCCTGTTTTAGACACTTTATAACTGTGTGAATATGGTAGGCCAGTTACATTCTTTGAGCTTTACTTTGCTTATCTGTAAAATGGGAGTAATAGTACCTACCTTACATGGCTGTTGTAAGGATTTCAGTGGAAATAAATATAAAGTGCTATATAAATGTCTGTTATTACGCTTCCCCACTCCTTGTTTCAAACTATAAAGGGAAAAGACAGAATAATACTATTTAAGAATAAACCATTTTGTTTTGAGGTAGGTTTTAAATTTAAATTAAAAAAAATCTCACTGAGGAACATCTAAATGAAGATTTTATCCAGTGCCTAATCTTAGTTGCAGTGAATTAATGATTTCTCCTCTATATTAAAGAGATAATGATGCATAGCTCTGAATAAAAGCATATTTTGTCTTTCAAGTGTGATATACTGATAGCTTTTACTTTTTTTTTTTTAAAGAAAACATTATCTAAAGATTATTGGTCAGTGATGGCAGAAAGCCAGAAAAAGTCCACCAATAATATCAACTCCATTTTATAGATGAAGAAACAAAGGCTCTAAGAAGTTAAGTAATTTGTCCCTGATAGCACAACTAATCGATGTTTCAGGCAGGAATTAATCCTCTTGATTCTAATCTAATATTTCTACAATACCACTTTTCCTGTCAAGCATCTTTTTGTTTTAATGAAACAAATTCTAGGATCTAAAAAAATGAAGGGACAATTTTAGAGAATCAAAATGCAGTGAAATGAACACTGGTGTGGTTTTAAGAGTCCTGGATTCTTGGACCTATCTTTAATTGGCCATTTGTCCTTGTGAAGGTCATCTAATTTTTCTTGATATCTATATCTTCATCTATAAGATGCAGGAATTAGCCTAGATCTTCTCAAGTACAAAATTTTCCAAATATGTATTAAAAGTCTACAATATTCAAGTTCTTTCCAACTACACTAACTCATGATTCTACTAATTCCAGATAATAGGTTCTGTCTGATGTTTCATAGGAATAATACCAACATCTATCTACCTTTTAAGGTTGTTGTGAGGATCAAGTTAACATGGGAGGGCTTCACAAGTCTGAAAATACTAGATAAATGCAAACTATAATTATAAAAATTTCTTAAGCATCTACTATATGTCAGGTACTGGGCTAAGCACTGGTAAAGAATTAAATATATAGTTCCTGCCCTCAAGAAGCTTATGATCTAATGAGGCAGCATTGGAAAGAGTTTGATATGCCATCCTACCAGAGGGGAGAGGGACAAATTACTTAACTTCTTAGAGCCAATATGCTTAGTTTTTCATAGAAAAAAAAATTCTCCCTATTGAGAATTCTGCACAAATTCTGTTTTCTTATGTCATCAAGTGCAACCCTTTTAGTAATTTCAAAATTTACTTTATTTAAAACAGGCTTTAATTTATTTCATTGTACAAGCTAGGCATTTAGCTGGCACCTGAGACACTAATTAGTTGAGTTTGATAGTTAAAAACAAGACCATTAAGGTTAATAACCTTGTGATTTACCAGACAGACTTCATATTTTAATTTGAATATATTGCATTACTTGTTTCATTAAAGGCTGTTAATGGCATCAAACCCATCATTTTGCCCAGCACATGGATGGGGTCTTTGCAATCCATTCTAGCGAAAAGTGCATCCATGCACTTTCTGAGTCATTTTAGTTCATGTCACCTTGCAAAAAGTACAATACAAAAATAGATCCAATTATGCTTAACATGAAGCCCAAGCCTCTAGTGTACCAGAAGAAGGAAATGAACATCCACCATTAGCTGCTAATGTGGAAGTCACTGAATGGAGCAATGAGATGCTACACTGGGAATTCCACAGTAAGCCAGTATGAAAAATCGTTTGCTGCACATTTAGCAATTTACTGACTTAAACAAATTGAATTTTTAGCATTATCTACATTATTGTTGCTGTTGTTATATCTAAATTCAATTAAGATTCACCACAGGACAAATAATTAGCCCAAATATAAAGGCATTTTTATGAGTTGTATTAAAATGAGTTTCCATTTTTTAATCATTTCCTTCAAAAACTAAATCTTTTACTTGCACAATAACTGAGTGAAGTTATTTTTAGAGGAACTAAATGTTTCATTGACCTGCAGAGCCATTGTCAAGTATGAACTTGTGCCCTGATTTGGGGAGGAAACTTGTCTCTAGAGTAATACCTTTCTAGGACTTGCTGCAAAATAAATGAAAAGTCCAGAAAGTATATGAAACTCCATATTCTTATACTCCACCAGGATAAGAATTGTTCCCAAAAGGCTCTTGATTATTATATTAATATTCCTGAGACTTTAGTCATTAATTCATTTTACTGAGTTTTCTAAATCCCAAGTAGCTCACTATCTCCAAATGACTTAACCAGCCCCAGAATTAAAATCATATATTTTGTTTGAGTAATGGTCCCTGAGTGTAAGTCAATGTCTCTGATACAGAGCTAAACTGTAGGAGTCAGGCATAACAGCATGATGTACCAGAAATAGTACCAAACTCCTGAGACCAGAATTCTAATTTGGCTTCTACCTCTAAATAGTTGATTGACAATAGTCCAGAAGAAAGTGCATTGGCTATGGAAGGAAAAAACTAGGATTTAAATCCCATCAATCAACAAACATGTATGAAGCACCTACTATTTCTCAGGTATTGTACTAAGCTCTGGCACACAAAAGGAAGCAAAAAGTCTCTATCCTCAAGAAATTCACAATTTAATGGAGGAAATAACAAAGAAACAAATATATACTGTCATAGTTATATATGGGATACATAGAGAATAATTAAGAGAGGAAAGGAAATAGAACTAAAAAGGGATAGAATATGGGATTTTAGTTGGAATTTAAAGGAAGTCAGGACAACCAGTAAGCAAAAATGAGGAGGGAGAGTCTTCCAAGCATGTGTGACAGTCAGAGAATCTCTGATGCTTTTGGTGAGATCATTGCCTTTCATGATTCTTTAGCTCCTTTTACCTGGGGGGAAAACTTTCCTTTTATTAGCTAACACAATATAGGGCTATATATATATTTAATACCTATTTAATATCTGTTTGATCTTGGGGAAAGTCAACTAAATTTTCAGTGCTTCAGTGTCCTCTGTAAAATAAAGAGTTTAGACTAGATGATCTTTAGGGTCTCTTCTAATTTCAGTAGCTAACTAGTAGCAATTTCTTTGGGCCTTTATTTGTCATTGTAGGGCCACTCAAAGTTTGAGAGATTAGGTGAAACAACCAGATTATACAATCATAGGTTTAGAGTTGGAGAAGAACTCAGAAGTCGTATAGTCTGTTTAACTCCCTCATTTTAAAGATAAGTAGGATGATATACTTAAAATATCTGCAGTTCCACCTCAATTAAAATCAATGCTAGGATGCTACATTCTGATAACTTTGTTAAATGGGAATATATTTCAAATGAATCAAACTGAAGTATGAGCTTAATGTGAACAAAGTCTGCACATCAATCAATCAAAAGGCATTTCAACTAGGGGCAACAGAAAGCCTGTTGTAGTTGGTTAAGGGAGTTGATACTGATCTATAAGCTTTCTTTAAAAGAGCAACCAGTTCAGCATTCAAGAAATTCAATAATTTAGTGGTGGAGAGGAAGTGGAAAAAGAAGAAAAAAGTTTGGTCTGAGTCAGATAGATTTATTTATGTAAATAAAAATATATATGGGGGCAGCTAGATGGCGCAGTGGCTAGAGCACCAGCCCTGAAGTCAGGAGGACCTGAGTTCAAATCTGGTCTCAAACACAGACACGTCCTAGCTGTGTGACCCTGGGCAAGTCACTTAACCCCAATTGCCTCAGCAAAAAAAAAAAAAAAAAGAAAGAAAGAAGAGAAAAATATATATAATGATGATTTAGGACCAAGTAACCAACCTCAGAAATTATAGAAGGTTTAACCTTGAAGAGCTTGTATATCATGTACGAATTTGAACTCTGGCCTTTTTGATTCCAGGACTATTACTCTATCCACTTTGCCTCATAAGATGATATTTTGAAGTATAAAAACATTTCATAATTCAGAACAAGTGGAGACTAAGGCCAGCTGTTGCTACTGCAAAAACCACAGAAGAAAAGATGGAACTCTCAAGGAATACTCCTAAAGATAGGCATAAAACAGCGCCATGGCAAAAATGACCTGAGAGAGCTACTGAAGGTCTTTAAATTACATTAATATCTGCTTGACACAGTAAATTTCTTGGATATCATATTACTCAATGAAGGCAAAGCAACAACATAAAGAAAGGAACTGGGGGAAAATAACATCAGAAATTCTAGATTCCTTTAATCAGCATCAGAAAGTAAAAAACCAAAAGGTTAAAGTGATGGGAGTCAAAACAACACAACTCCCCCCCCCCAAGAAATCATTAAATATCAATAGAAACTTTGTAACAGAAGATTGTGAAATAAGGAAATCAGAGATGAGAGAGAATCCTCAAAGTAGAAGAATGTAGAAAATTTTTGGTCATCTGCATAATCATAAAAAGTCCAACATTTCAAAGAAGGTAGGTAGTGTTATGAAGAGTGCTAAACCTGGAGTCAGGAAAACCTAGAACAGACCCAGTTCCATAGTAACTGTGTGATCATTTGTAAGTTACTAAACTTCTACTTGCCTCATTTTCCTCAACAATAAAACGGGGATACTAATAGCACTTACCTTTCAAGGGTGTAGTAAGAATCAGAATGGTCATCTTTGTAAAGCATTTAGCACAGTGCCTGGCACATAGTAGATGCTATATAAATATTAGTTATTATTTTAATTTTCATCATTATTATTTTAATGTTGAACAAATGAACAAAAATCAGAAAGATTATACATTATTAATATAATAATTGACATAATAATTGTGTGAAGGTAAGTGGCAGGATACATTTTCTACAAAACTGGAAAGCATTGAGGCTGAATTGGATCCAGAATGATTTACTGAAATGGTTCACAAATGTCTATGACAACAGAAAGAACTTTAACAACTGTTCCTCCTCAAGTATGAGCCTGATCCTATATTTCTAAGTAGAAGGAATCACCTATCAATTATCAAAAGAGCATTGATAGTCTTTCCTAATTATGTAGTTATATATTATACAAGCATACACAGCATATTTTCTTAAAATAATCTTTAAATATGACAGAAATAATAGTTGAGCAAAAATCGTGTGCCAAAAAAGTCCCTTAAGTATGAAGAGCAATTTGCTGTTGATACAGTAGTTAATAAACAAGTCACCTGAAAGCACAGTAACACTAGTATTATTACTGGTCATTACAAAGCTTTTGACTTGGATATTATTCACAGTTGATGTATACACATGAAATATATAACATGGTACCAAAAATCTGGTGAGAATATAGTATTTTCTGACTACATAGAAAGCTTCTCTATTTAGAACAAACCACCAATTAAAAAAATCAAGAATAATTCACCTAAGATGTGATTTTTTAAGGAAGACAGTTTAAAATTTCTTTGGCTCTGCCTACCTTTAAATCCATTATTATTTCTCCTAAATGTATATTCTCGAAATTAAAGAGAGCCAATAAATGACATGACTTTAGTAGCTGCAATTATTTTGCTTTCTTTCCCAGGACTGATAGATGACAATTTCTCAGGATACAAACATATTCTTCAAAAACATCCCGGAAAGTTCTCCAATAAGTTGTGTTGGAACTGGATGATAACCACAGAATGAACTGTTAGCCATAATCACCTAGACAGGATATTTATCTGTAAATGTTTAGAACCATGTTTGTAATAGAAAAGAGAAGGAGCATTTATAAAGTGTCTACTATGTCTCAAGTATGGTGATAAGTTTTTTGTTTGTTTTTGCTAATTTTATCTAATTTGATGAGATAGGTGCTATTGCCATCCCAGTTTTACATTTAAGGAAACTGAGGTCAAACAGCTAGTAAGTATCTCAGACTATATCTGAATTTAGATCTTCCTGACTCCAGTCCCAGTATTCTATTTGTTCTTTTCTATTGCATGCCTCATAAAAACAGATGCCACTACTAGTCACTCTACAAAATACTTGGAATGAAAAGTTTTTATATAATAAAAACTAGGCAGAGAAGATAAAAATATTTTGAAATTATCATGAAGGAAATTTTTCCTATATGTTGTGGAAGTTTCAGTGTATATGTTTTGTATGGACTTTGTTGAGGTTACAAAACCTTATTATTTTGTGCTCCTATGCAATTGTCCATAGAACATTAAAAATTAGGGAATAATAGCAACATAGCGACTTGTTTCTCTCCAAAAGCCATCAAAAATATGACAAGAATGAGAAAATAACAATGATAATAACAATAATAAAAGGGATAGTAACAGATTGGGAAAGTATTCTAGCAAAAACCTAACCAATATTAATAAAACAGAGGACTTCTCACTCTAAGGCTCCTATAGAAATATTAATACATAGGCCTGATAAAGAGATTTCTAAAATCAACTATAATGGAGATATTTTTGGAACAAGTTTAGACACCACTTCACCAAGCAATAAGAAAGGCTGACGATTGTCACACACCATTAGACTTTTTCCCCCTTTTTTGTAGATAATCAGGATTAAGTGACTTGCCCAAGGTCACATAGTAACTGAGGCTGAATTTAAACTCCCATCTTCCTGACTTTAGGGCTAGTGCTCTATTCAACATACCCCCTAACTATTTTTGAAATTAAACAAAAGTTTGTTTACCCTCAGATGTTGCCTATAAAATGTCTAAAGATTGTTGTTTGTCCTTTATTCTTGAAGAGGATCATGATGTCAGGGAGATGATACTGTGACATACAAGTGACTTAGAAGACTATGCAAAGTTAGTTTCACTTTCTCTTCCAGGGCCATCTGGATTCAATGGAAAGATATTATTAAGGAATGTAATAAAAAAAAAATCCTCCATTGGTGACACCCACAAGAACTCAGTCATGAATAAAAGAGCAAATATACATTAAACATATAGTTGAGTCATATGAATTTGTTTATGAAAGCAAAAGCCTACAAAATAACTAGAAAGACATGACCTTGCAATTAGAATTATAGATTACAAGTTTTTTACCTTTATGGACTGACAGAGAGCAAATTTCTATTAAAACCTCAAAATAACCTTGACAATCTAATTAATAAACTGTATTGGAAAAAGATTATTATCACAGTCTGAATTCTTGTCTACAATTACCTGGTTATGACACTGATATATATAAACTTAACAATAACATTTTAATTAACTGTCTACATACCAAATCCTCATAATCTATAGTCTACAGAGTGATAAAAATATATTGATCTAGACAATATTAATAAAACACAGGGCCACTTATTCTATGAGAGCTATAGAAATATTAATATTTGATAAAAAGGAAGAAATATATTGATGGACATTTTCAAAGTCTATAATAAAGAGGTAAAAAACTTTTAGAGATATTTTTGGAATAAGAAGATATAACTTCTATAAGCAATATAACAATAGTTAGACCCCCATTAGATTTTTTTGAATGTAACCAAAAGTGGTTCATTTTCAGGTGGAACCTGTATAATGGTAAGAACTGAGGGAATCAATGTTGGAATTCCTGACAGAGAAGGGATGGATTCAAGTTGCAGAAGAAGATATATTTTTTGACACAGCCAATCTGGAAATCTGTTTTATTTAATTATGCATATGTTACAAGAGTTTTATTTTTCTCTTTTAAATTTTTTAATAGGATGGGGAGAGGTAGAAGAGAACAACAGATGCTTATTGATTAAAAAAGAAATAAACTAAATCATAGGGGAACATGATGAGCTCTACATTATTTTCACCATCTTTTCTGTTACTAGAATTTGTACCAAGGGTGTTTTCAATGAGCCTAAAGAATATACATCTACATCCCAATATTTTTATTCTATTATGAAATTCAACTTTTCTATAAAAAAGATCCATCTGTGCAGTAACTCCTTGAAAATGAAAAAAAAATATGGTTTATTATTGATGTTCCAGGACAGGGACTCCATTGAACAAAATGAGAAGAATTAAATAATGATGATAAAAATAAAACTTTCTACTGCATTTATTTCGATTTTCTCATTTGATCCTCTCATTCACAAATGTTAGCCTATTTAGATTCAGGGCATTTCTTTATGTTTAACACTAGAAGGTTTGGAAGCAGCTTTGTTATTAAGAGTGATGGCCACCAAAAATCTTTTCCATTTGCAGTAGAGAATTTGCTGACAGTGAGACTTAGGATCATATGCATAAATTACAGTTCTGTTTTTTTGTTCCTTTTGTTCTTTGTTCCCTTACTGAGAAGTTCCAAAACTATGTATATGGAGTTTAATTTCAGGTAGGAAGAGTAATCCATTGATTTTTGTTTTAATCATTGCCAATCTGCATGCTACCTGTCAGAGATATATAGTAGCACTGGCCAATTATAAGTTCAGCGTGCATTATAGGTCAGGGAAAACTAATTTGTAGGCAATTCCCTGTCATGAGAGCTGTGTGAGACTCTCACTAGGGAGACACTGATAGATGAGGTAAAAGTGATATGTGACAGGAAGGGAAATGATGGGAACTACATTCAAAAACCTGGGACTTCAATTAGAGATTATTCCATAAGTTTTGTGGGTTTTGTTGCACTGAATCAATTTTCTTTGCCTAAGTTGTGCTTAGTTCAGTGATTGTAGGAACAAATACATGATGAAGAGCTCTGGGAAATAAAGCAAACCAAGATGTGAAAAAATGACCTCAATTTGCTTACATTGTGTTTCCTTTCTCTGATTTTCTTTTTTTTTTTTCTTGTAGATAGGATTTTTCTTGCACAACTTGTCAAGTATTTTATCATTATTAACATGTAGTGGACTTCCTGCCATCTAGGGGAGGGGAGGGGACTGGGGGTAAAATTTGTAATGGAAAGCTTTGTAAAGATCAATGCTGGGGAACTACCCATACATATGTTATACAAATAAAAAGCTTTAATAAAAAAAAAAGAAAGAAAAAATGACCTCAAGTTTTCAAGCTCAATTTACCAAAGAGTACCTTATCCTTGAAACAATAGTATGTCCAGCTATGCACTGGAATGCTGTGCCAGCCTGTAATTAATCTTTTCCTCTATGGATATGAAAGTAATACAAAAGATTTTGTGCATTTGGTGAAGAGGAAATACTGAGATAGAAAAATATGTTTAAGTGGCCCAAGATGGAAATGGACATCTATAAGATGTATGAGAACTTATTGATGAGTTCAAAGGACAGTGTTACTAATGCATGCTTTATATAGTATAAGCACCAAGAAATCTCTGGAACTTATAAGGACTGACACAGTCTGTAGAAGAAGATGGGGACAACATAGATAATACTCTAGTAGTGACAGACAATTTTACTCTGTAAGAATATTAAAAAATAACATGTATATGTAAAATTGTTTTAAGGTTTGCAAGTGCTTTAAATACTTTAACTTATTTGATAATAGCTTATCTAATTATGGGCATTCATAGGCAATCATGATCAGAAAGGAATACAGGAAGCTTCTATAGTTAGTAAATAAGGTTTTTTTGAAAGAAAAATTTCTCTGTATACTTATTACCCTCTAAAAATCACTCTGAACAATGCAGATACTATTATAAGAACTATAATCAATGCAGTAACTATTTTAGTCATTCCAGAGAAATAATGGATTTAGTGGAATGAGACAAATAAACCTATTATATATATATGCGTGTATGTGGTTATATGTATACACATGACATATATGTATATATACACACATATATACACACACACACATATATATATTATGTATATATATTTTGTATAGCCATTAGGGAATGTATTTTACTTGACTATGCATATATTTGTTACATTTGCTTTTTTGTTTTTCCTTTTCAATGATTTAAGGCATAGGAAGAAGAAAAAGTAGATTCTTCTTATTTTTTTTTAAACAGGAGAAATTGGGGTGTTATATGAAATGTTTCATGTATCTTCAGATGAGGTCACTGTATTATTAGTTTTATGTAACTCATGAAGTGGGAGTTACCTACATATAAATGTAAGTATAAACAAAACAATAAAACTGAGAGTGAAAAAAAAGGAAAGTACTTGAAGGAGGTGTTAGCTTTGGCAAGATTCAAAAAGTCTGGAGTTATACTTTACCAACTTCAGAGAGCCCCTATGGACTGAGCTAAAAGTTCAGTGGATTCATTATATATAGTGGATGTATGCAATGATGATACTAGTGTCACATATCTTTCCCCCACACCTGCTGATGACATTTCATTTCATTACTGATTAATACTTTGTAGTTTCAGAAGATGGAGATGATCTAGAGACTAAGAAGCAGTGGGGAAAATAGTCTGTCATCAAGATGTTCAGTGCACATTATCATCAAAGTTATTTTCAAATAAGTGGACTTTGCTCACATCTCAATATTTGGCATCATGTAATTGGAAAACCTAGAAACTTGCTAAATTTTTCACATATTGTATTTATAGTCCTCCCTCCTTCCTACCCTCCCTCCCTTCCTTCCTATCTTCCCTCCCTTCCTCCCCCTCTCTCTCCCTTCCTTCCTTCCTTCCTTCCTTCCTTCCTTCCTTCCCTTCTTCCTTCCCTTCTTCCTTCCTTCCTTCCTTCCCTTCTTCTTTCCTTCCTTCCTTCCTTCCAATGTAGTTTTCAACATTTATTCTCACAAAGCTTTGTGTTCCAAACTTCCCCCCCCTTTCCCCTACCCCCTTCCCTAGATAGCAATTTATATTAAACATATGCAGTTTTTTTTACACATTTCCACATTTATCAGGCTGCACAAGAAAAATCAGATCAAAAAGGGAAAAATAAGAAAGAAAAAAAGCAAGCAAAAAACAACAAAAAGGGTAAAAATACTGTGTTGTGATCCACACAGTCCCCACAGTTCTCCTTCTGGATGCATATGGCTATCTCCATCCCAAATCTATTGGAATTGGTTTGAATCACCTCAATGTTGAAAAGAGTCACATCCATCAGAGTTGATCATCATATAGTCCTCTTTTTGCTCTGTACAATGTTCTCTTTGTTCTACTCACTTTACTTATCATCAGTTCATGTAAGTCTCTCCAGACCTTTCTGAAATCATCCTACTGATCTTTCTTATAGAACAATAATATAGTCAGCCATTCCCCAACTGATGGAATCCACTCAGTTTCCAGTTTCTTGACACTACAAAAAGGACTGCTACATTTTTGCACAGGTGGGTCATTTCCTTTTTTTTTATGCTCTCTTTGTGATACAGACCCAGTAGTCTCCCATTCCTTTCAAGGATGAATTTCATGAGAAAATAATTTACTACTTCTTTTTTATTCTCTCTCCAGCCCTTGGTTATCTCACTACTTTTCTCAACAGTCTACAGAAACTGGTCTTTCAGAAGTCATCAGTAACCATCAAATTTCCAAATATTCTGTGGTCCATCATTCTAGATCTTTCTGTCACATTTTGTGAATTGTCCTCTCAGTATATTATTTCTTCCCTGGGTTTTTTTTTTTTTTTGGAGCTTGAATAATAGA
>JAJPUD010005834.1:130809-144070 GCA_023553655.1 Myrmecobius fasciatus
TCAGGATCTGGGGACTGTTCTATTTTTTCTCTGTAAAAGCTTTCTATGGTGAGAGCTCTCTTCTGCTTCTTGCTCATGATTTAAAGTTCGGATATTGGTCAAAAGCAGAGAAAACTGCAACAATTTGTATTTGCCCTGGGGTAGTTTGCCAAGTTGACTTCTGGTCTGAGGCTGGTCGGGCTAGATTCGCACTAGGACCACGTTTTCAGTTGCTCTCGATCCACCCTTTTCCAAAGGCAGATCTGCTAAAGCACCTGCCCGCAAGCAGAGCAAAGTGGCCCAGGCGTCTCCCAGGGGCTTCCTGGATGCCCAAAATCCGCTCCTCTATTGCAGCCCTGACTTCCGCCCTGGCTGGAGTCTGATTGTGACCAGCGTCCGATTTCCCCTGAGGCTAACCTTCTCTGGAGTTCTTTCAAGGTAGATCTTTGATAGAAGTGCGTTGTAGTCCAAATGCTTGGCGGGGCCCTCACTCAAAAACCAGTTGGAAGGCTCACTTTGTCTGGGTTTGAGGGAACGTCCCAGGAGTTTACAGAGAAAGCTGTCCGCAGTTCGCCATCTTGGCTCCGCCCCCGAATAATAGCTCTTCCCTGGGTTTTTGAGACAGGATACTTTCCTTCTTTTTACACTCTCTCTGATCAAATTATCCACATTTCTGTCACTTGTTCTTCATACTCTTTCTCATTTCTTAATATATTCTCCAAGTTTCTGCTCTTGACATGATTCTCCTCTTTTGCTACAATCTATACTTTTCCTTGCCAATTTCACAAATGCCCATGGTTCCAACTCTTACATTTATGAATTAGGCTTCCAAATTGACCGTGATCTCTAAATTGAGGTCCAGACTCCCACCTGATATTGTATATAGGACAATCATTTATAACTAAATTTTCTACCAGCATAAAAGATCAATAGGTTTAAAATGGAGTTTAATATCTCACCCTATCCCTGCCAAACCTGTTGTGTTACTATCATCCCTCAAATTTCCAAATTTGGAAATCTTTGACTTTTTCATCCTCCTCATATTTATGGCCAATGAGTAGCTAATCATAGACATGCATAGATTAATACTCAGTCCATGCTCTATGTGTGACTATGGGTTAATCCTGTCTATCTCTTGGATTTATCTTTTTATTGCTATTCTAACTGCCACTACCCAGGTATAATCTCTCCCACTATCAATCAATAATCACTCAATTAATAAACATTTATTAAGAGCCTACTACATGTCAAGCACTATACTTGTTTCTCCTTCTATTCTTTCTCCCTCCAGTTCCTCTTTCATGCTGTTACCAGTCTTGTTTTCCTATTAGGTACATTGTGTCTCAGTCAACTCTTCAGTAGTTCTTATTAAGCAAAACTCAAATTTCATATTTTGGCTTTAAAGACCTTCCAGAATATTGTACGACTCTATCTTCTAGGCTTATCCCTCATCTACTTGTTGAATCTTCTTTTTTTCAACAAGACATGTGATTCCATTAATGCAGGGAGTTCCTAGTGAGACACTTTCTTTATCATTTCAAATTGGGGTATGTGTGAAAGATTAAGTGATTTATAAAGGTCACAAAAATTGTGTCATAGGTAAATTCAGAGGTTCATGATTTCAAAGTTAACTCTCTAGCTATTATAATACACAGTTTTTTATTCTTATTCACCTTTAAAGAGGAACTCATACATCACCTTCTTTATAAAGCTTTCCCTTATGCCCCATGACATATGAGTTTCTTCTCTCAGTTCCCACATAACACTTTATTTGTATCCATCTTACATATTTATAGCATAACTTTTTTGGTCATTGTTCTTTGTGGTTGTGTTGTAATCATCATTTGATTATAATTTTCATGAGAGCTTGAGACAGTGTCTTATCAAAATTTATTTCTCTTCTTTTCTTAGAAAAGGGATTTGTACACAATAGGTGCTTAATTAATGTTTGTTGAATTAAACGGAATTAAATAATTATGTCTAACTCTTTATCTATATGAATATCAGCTAAGGCAATCCAACCATTCATATAGCATTACTATATTAAATGAATACATGTACATATATACACACACATATATATTTACACACATACATATACACATGTGTGTATAGACACACATACACACACATTTAGTCTCATTCTTCTTACTGAGATCATGAAGGACATACCCTTTTTTCTCTATGGTCACAGCTATATTTTTTATCTATACCTATTTGTATCTAGTGGTAGACATTTCTAGAATGGGGGAGAGAAGAAAAAAAGAGATTTACATGAAAATTTGCTGTACATTTAAAAAGAATAGCAAGTTAAACATAGTAAATTTGCAGTTTCATGTGCAGTCACCTTTGTTATTATTCTGTTATGGAAATTTTTAAAAATTCCATAAATAAAAAAAGACAGATGGCCAAATATTTGACAATTTTTATAGAAAATCCTATAGTCAAATAGATTAAATAAGGGCATGATTGATTGTAGGGAGAGGATGAAACTCTCCTAAATTGTTGAATCCAATAATTTTTATATATGTAATAGTGATATGGAATCCATAAAACTTCTGTGAACTTTCACTTGAGTTTTCCCATGTTTGTTAAAGGATGTTTGGGGTAATATATTTTGTAAATCATGATCTGTATTCCCACTAATGTAATACTTTCTCTTTTTAAAACTTGCTACTTATAACTTAAATGGCAAAAACATTTAATAAATATATATAAAAATGTGAATACTAAAGCCAATCAAGTTATAGAACCATCTTCTGCCTCCACATTCAAATGAGTCAAATTCTTGTAGACTTTGAGGAAATTGAATTGTTGAGTTTTGGCTTAACCCTCACTATTCCTCTGAGCATATTATTCAAAGGTAAGGAAGACATTCACTTCATAGCTCATGGCCTAGTGTTCAAAAGTTTAGAGATCTTGTCTTTTCCCTCATGGAAATCTCTTTTGTGATAGATGAGAATTTATCAATATATGTAATGTAAAATACTTTGTTTTCAGAGCATGATATAAGATACCCTGACACAAATCTTAGTTCTTCTTCACTAGCTTTCAGGACTTGTATTAGGGTGATTTTTCCTGGGTAGGAATATGAAATCAGAAATCAGATCAGAAATCATCTACTGCAAACATCTATGTCTCCATTCACACATTCCTCTATTTGTGCTTGATGAATGTCTGATCCCGAGAAAGCAATAAGAATCAATACTGAAATGGGATGATAAATTTTTGTTAAGGGCCATATTGGGATGCTATGTGTATAATTTACTTTAACAACAAGATTAGAAATGAGAAAAACAGCTCAGATAAAGCCAACTCCAAACTGGCTAGAACCTGAATGATATCTTTAATTGGTATGTATCTGTGAGCAAAAAACTCAGGAACAAAACCAATCAATTTTGATGATCTTTCAGTCTAATATTTCACCTTCCCTTTTTCTGAATAGGTACATATATAAATTCTATAAGCACATAAATTATATAGCTAGCACCTAGCAATAGGGATAAAAAAATAATATAAAGTAAGTTTAACTTTTCTATTGAGATAAGTTCCTTAAGACAACCTTAGCTTTTCTAATTAGTTTAAGTTAAATTAATAACAAAAAGCACTTATTAAGCATTTACTATGTTTCAAGCAATATAGTAAGTGTCAAAAATACAATGTAATAAAAAAATACAATTCCTGTCCTGTAGAAGTTTATATTCTTTTTTTTAATTAAAGCTTTTTATTTGCAAAACATATGTATGGGTAAGTTCTTCAACATTGACCCTTACAAAGCTTTCCATTACAAATTTTCCCCTCCTAGTCCCCTCCCCTCCCCACCATGGCAGGAAGCACACTACATGTTAATTATGTTAAAATACTTGACTAGTCTAATATATGTATACATTTTTCCACACTTATCTTGCTGTGCAAGAAAAATCGCAAGAAAAAAAATCAGAGAAAGGAAACACAATGCAAGCAAACATCAATAGAGAGCATGAAAATATTATGTTGTGGTCCACATTTCATATCCCTCTCTCTGGGTGTATATGGCTTTCTTCACTGAACAATTGGAACTGGTTTGAAACATTTCATTGTTGAAGAGAGCCATGTCCATCAGAATTGATCGTCATATAGTACTGTTGTTGCCGTGTATAATGATCTCCTGGTTCTGCTCACTTCACTCAGCATCAGCTCACGCAAGTATCTCCAGGCCTCTTTGAAATCATCCTGCTGGTTGTTTATTATAGAACAATAATATTCCATAACATTCATATACGATAATTTATTCAGCCATTATCCAATTGATGGGCATCCATTCCGTTTCCAGTTTCTAGCCACTACAAAAAGGGCTGCCACAAACATTCTTGCACATGTGGGTCCCTTTACTTTCTTTAAGATCTCTTTGGGATATAAGCCTAATAGAAACACTGCTGGGTCAAAGTGTATGCACAATTTGATCACTTTTTGAGCATAGTTCCAAATTGCTCTCCAGAATGGTTGGATCCGTTCACAGTTCCACCAACAATGTATCAGTGTCCCAGTTTTCCCACATCCCCTCCAACATTCATCATTATCTTTTCCTGTCATTTTAGCCAATCTGACAGGTGTGTAGTGGTACCTCAGAGTTGCCTTAATTTGCATTTCTCTGATCAATAGTGATTTGGAGCACCTTTTCATATAACTAGAAATGGTTTTAATTTCATCATCTGAAAATTGTGTGTTCATATCCTTTGACCATTTATCGATTGGAGAGTAGCTTGAATTCTTATAAATATGAGACAATTCTCTATATATTTTAGAAATGAGGCCTTTATCAGAACCATTGAATGTAAAGATGATTTCCCAATTTGATGCTTCCCTCCTAATCTTGTCTGCATTAGTTTTGTTTGTAGAAAACCTTTTTAACTTAATATAATCAAAATTATCTATCTGGTGTTCAATTAAGAGTTCCAATTCTTCTTTGGACATAAATTTATTCCATCTCCACAAATCTGAGAGGTAAACTATCCTATGTTCCTCTAATTTGCTTATAATATCACTCTTTATATCTAGATCATGAACCCATTCAGATCTTATCTTGGTATGTGGTGTTAGGTGTGGGTCAAGCCCTAATTTCTTCCACACTAGTTTCCAATTTTCCCAGCAGTTTTTGCCAAACAGTGAGTACTTATCCCAAAAGCTGGGGTCTTTTGGTTTATCAAATACTAGATTGAGAACAATAATGGCAACTTGGTTTTCAAATAACTGAGAAGAGGTCCAGTGATCTGGTTCCAGACAAGAAAATGTGAAAAATTCACCTATCAGAATCTGAGATTCCAGGGAAAGAGTCCAAGTTCCAGTTGAAGAGGAATGAGGAGAATGTCTAGAGTACAGGTGGTGTGTTTTGGAAATGGCTAGGAAGTTGGGAGTAAATGTTATCTTGGATTACTAATTTGATTTTGATTGCATTTTCTCCCCCTTTATATTTAATCTGTGGCTCAAACTTCATTTGCATAGGACTCTCCTCATTGCAGGTCTGCATAAAGGGCAGAGTTGTGAGAGCTTAAAAGAGAAGAGACATACTGGTATTCTGCCTTCCAGCTTTGAAAGAGAAGATATGTTGAACCAGGTGTTCTTTAGGTCTCTGAAGGGAGAGAGACACTGGAAAGAAGCCATCATGTAGAGGTGCAGCACCTCTATCATGTCTCTATCCTTATCTTATTACAATAGACTTCAAGGAATTTCCCTTGGATTAGAGCTGAGACTCTCTCTTGATTGAGCTGATTTATCTTATCACAATAGGAGAATGCACTTACTCTATATTGTTGGGCATATATTCTCATGCATCTGTCTTCTCTGATTTCTGTTTTGCTATCAACTTAGATAAGTGGGTTTACTCACTATTTACTATATTTGTTCATGAAGGAACTGGCATTTGATGTTGCTATCATCCATGAATGTTCCACCTCTATGTTTAAGAACTCTAAAAACCCCTTATTTGACCATAATCTCTTCGCTTTTCATATGTCCCTCCATCTTCCTTTATATAACCCTACTTTTCATCCATTCCATGACCTCCAATCTCTCAACCTCTCAATTCTCTTTCATACCATCTCCTTGCATTAGCTGCTCTAGTCTCTTCCTCCCATCCTGACTCCTTGGAGAACATATTCAGCTAGACACTGTTCTCCTTTCTTGAGTCTCTTATCATATTGCTAATTACACCCAGTCAAGCCTCAACCTTAGGTCATTTCTACTGTTTGTCCTCTGCATTCCTATAAACATGCTGTTGAATAAAAGTGAAGGAAAACATGCAACTGTTCTGACTGGGTCCACTACAAATTTGTGTTATACAAATTCATTGTTACTAGGCAGTCCTACCATACCTCCCTTTTCAATTCACTATCTCATTCTCCATAGTAGCTTTTCCAAACCTCATTCCTCTTTAAACCTCCCATAGTTCCTCTTTCCTCTACTCTCTCAGCTAAGAATCTTCTCTTTTGTTATACAGACCTCCCATCATTCAGGAGTCTTCTGCTATTTTCATCTCCTTCACCTCTGTCTTACATGATGCAGTGGCCTTATTCCTTTCCAAGATGAACCTTTTTACATGTTCAAGTGCTTCTGTTCCACACTGCCTTCCAGCAGATTGCTCTTTCTGTCACCCCACTTTCATTTATTTACGATCTCTCTCATTCTACCGGCTTATTTACTATGGTCTACAATCATGGCCATGTCTGCATTATCCTGAAAAAAAAAGCCTCACTTGATCTTTCCATCTCTGCTATTAATTTATATCTTTTCTGTCCTTTGTAGCTAAACTCCTTAAAAAGGTCAACTACAATAGTTGTCTTGACTTTTCTGATCTTATTCTTTTCTTAATTCCTTATAACCTAAGTCCTGACCTTACCAGTCAACCAAAACTGCTTTCTCTATAATTACTAATGATATCTTAGTTGCCAAATCTAATAACCTTTTCTCAATTTTTGTTCTCCTTTTTTGAGGCAATTGGGGTTAAGTGACTTGTTCAGGGACACACAGCTAGTCAGTGTTAAGTGAATGAGACCAGATTTGAACTTGGTCATCCTGACTTCAGGACTGGTGCTCTATCCACTGTGTAATTTAGTTATTCCAATCTTCATTCTCCTTGATCTGTCTGTGCTCTTTGACACTGTTGATCAATTGGTCATCCTTGTTTATTCTTTTGTCTTTAAAATTTCAGGAACCATTCTCTCCTGGTTTTCTTCCTACCTAAATGACAACTCCTCTGTTTTCCTTTGTTGGGTCTTTCTCTCTAATCATAGGTATTCCTCAAGGTAATATTCTGGGTCCTCTTCTCTTCTCTTTTTATACTACCTCACTTGATCTCATCAGCTCCTATAGACCTAATTACCACCTATGTTGATGATATTCAATTTTACTTATCCTGTCCCAATCTCTCTGTTGACCTGCAATTTTGCACCTCCAAATGCCTTTCAGACATTTCAAACTAGATGTCTAGTAAATGTCTTAAATTCAATGTATTCAAAATAGAATTCATTATTTTTCCCCCAAGCACTCCTACCTTCCATATTACTATAAAGAGCAATACCATTTTTCTAGTTCCTCAGACTCACAACCTAGAAATTATCTTGGATTCTTCACTATCTCTACTACCAGCCTCCAACCCCTTTGCTGTATCTAAACCCAAACTGTTGTTAAAGTCTGTTAGTTTCACCCTTGCAACATCTTCTATCTCCCCAGTTTTCATATTCTCTGACACCACCATTACTCTAAGACAGGCCCTTATCATCTCACATCTGGATTATTACAATAGCCTATCCTCATTCCTTCAACCAACCTAAAGATCTTCCTAAAGGGCAGGTCTGATCATGTCATTACCCCTAGTTAGTAAACTCCAGGAGCTACTTTCTCTTCTGACAGTATTCAAAGTCTTCCTTAAAGAAAGCTATGGGGGAGAAACTCTAGATATATCCATTCTTGCTTCCCTGTGAGCCATCAGTAGGCAAACTTATGTGGCCACAGATAAACTCCATAGGTAAAATATAAAGCATCCATTCATATGCAAATGAATTAACACATTTAATTTAAATACATGGGAGCTGATTCTCTTCTATATGGGTTAGAAAGTGTTTTCTCATATACTTAATGAGAGGATCTGTGCCTGTATTTAGGGTGAATTCCAGAGAAAATAGAGTTAAATTATGTCTTGCCTCATGCTCATGCACATTGTATTTTTTTTTACATTGTATTTTTTTAAATGTAAATAGTATTGTGTTTTTTCCAATTACATGTAAAAGTTTTCAATATCATTTTTAATAACATCTTACTTTTTCCAAATTCATGTAAAGATAATTTTAACATTCATTTTTGCAAACTTTGCATTCAAAATTTTTCTGACTCCCTACCCCTCCCCACTCCCTTAAACATAAAGCAATCTGATACAATTTAAATATGCATAATCCTTTAAAACATATTTCCATATTTATCCTATTGTGCAAGAAAAAAAGACCAATGGGGAGGGGAAAACCTTGAGAAAAAACAAACAAAAAAGTGAAAATACTATGCTTCAAACCTTATTCAATCTCTATAGTTCTCTCTGGATGTAATTGACATTTTCCATTCCAAGTCTATTGGAATTACCTTGAATTACCACATTGTTGAAAATAGCCAAATCCATCACAGTTGATCATCACACAATCTTGTTGCTGTGAACAATGTTCTCTTAGGTCTGCTCAGCATCAGTTCATGTAAGTCCTAGGCTTTTCTGAAATCAGCCTGCTCATCATTTCCCATAGAAAATTAATTTTCCATTACCTTCATATACTATAACTTATTCAACTATTCACCAACTAATGGGCATCCACTCAATTTCCAATTTTTTGCTATTACAAAAAAAAGCTGCTATAAACATTATTTAACATATGAGTCCTTCCCTCTTTTTAATTATCTCTTTGGGATATGGATCCAGTGGTGAAACTGCTGGATCAAAAAGTATGCACAGTTTTATAGCCATTTGGGCATATTAACACAATATTTTCATTTCTATTTTTCTCCCTTTCTCCCCTACCCCCTCTTCCAGACAACAATCAATATAATATAGGTTAGACTTGTACAATCATATTAAACATTTCTACATTATTAATGTTGTAAAAAAGAAGAAAAAACATGAAAAAACAAAGAAAATGCAAATATTTTGATCTGTATTCAGATCCATTAGTTTAATCTTTGATTGTGGGTAGTATTTTTCATCACGAGTCTTGTATAATTATTTTGGATCATTGTATTGCTGAGAAAAGGTAAGTCTATAGTTGATCATCATATAATGTTGCTGTTACTATGTGGGATTTTTTTTGTTTCTCACTTCACTCAGTATCAATTTTTTTTCTGGAATATTCCTGCTTGTTGTTTCTTATAGCCCAATCGTATTTCATTACATTTATATATCACAATGTTTAGTCATTCCCTAATTCTCAGGTATTCTCTCGATTTCCAGTTTTTGACACTATTAAAAAGAGCTCCTATAACTATCCCTGGGGACATAGTTTGAAATTGCTCTTCAGAACAGTGGGATCAGTTCACAACTCCATCAACAATGCATTAGTGTCCCATTTTTTCCACACCTTCTTCAACATTTATCATTTTCTTTTCTATCATAGTAGCCAGTCTGACAGATGTGATGTGCTACCTCAGAGTTGTTTCTATTTCTTTAATCAATAGTGATTTGGAGCATTTTTATATGATTATAAATAGCTTTAATTTATTTACTTGAAAACTGCCTATTCATATCCTTTGAATACTTCTCAGTTTGGGAGGGGCTTGTAGTTATATAAATTTGATTCATTTCTCTATATATTTGAAAAATGAGACCTTTATCAGAAATATTTGTTATAAAAATTGTTTCCCAGCATTCTGCTTTCCTTCTAACCTTGGTTGCATTGGCTTTGTTTGAGCAACATCACATTTTATACAAGGATAACCCTGGTAAATGCAAGTAAATGGCTTTACTCCTCAAAAATTCCAGAATTTATAGCTCCTTAACAATCCAGTCCTAAAGAAAAGTAGTTCTCTTTGTGGAATAATTTCAAAGACTCATATTCAAAGGATGGTAGAATAATCAAACTGGAAGTAACCTTTGATATTGCTGATATTTCTTTTACAAATAAGGAAACTAAATCTGAGAATGCTTAAGTATCATGTACAAAGTCACAACTCAGTCAGTAAATTATAAAGCCAGAATCAGAACCCAGAGCCACTTACTCTAAATCTAATGCTTTTCCCACTGTACCATGATATTATAGTTTATTACTTTGGGTTTTGAAAGCTTTTCTATCTATTACAGTTTAAATAGCCTCAGGAGCAGCAGAAACTACAACTATAGAAATGATGACAATTAAAGAGAACAATGCTCATCCAAATGGGTCATGGGAGAGACTAAAGAAAATCCTAAACAGGAGAAAGTTGCTGGTGGTGGGTATTGCAGAGTAGCAGCTTAACTCAGGAATGTGCTGGAACCAGCTTTAGTTGGCTTATGAGAGCAGATTCTTAAATCATCACTTTGAGCATTTATATCTTAGAAATTGGAAATTGCTATAAGTGAGGATTTGATTTTGTTGCTGTTGTTGATTGCTTAGATTTTTAAAAACAGCATTAATAATATGGATTAAACTTAAATGTGTATATGTATTTTTTTTTCTTTTCTGGAGAGTTGTTAAACATTTAGCAGCACACCCTAATATTTCTTTATAAACACTGTTTGAGATTAGCAGAAGTACGTTAGCAGACTAGAGGAATAAAGTTATCCCTAGGCTGGGGGGGTATGTTTGTTGACTGTAAGATAATAATAATAATAATAATAATAGCTATATTTATGACTCTTTAAGGTTTGCAAAGTCCTTTAAACCCATTTTATTATTTCATCCTCCCCAACTCTGAAAATATTGTAGAATTTTTTTTAGGACAGTTTGGTTCCTTCATAGGTTGTTCAAGAGAATGATTCATGAGGTGGAGTCAGAATGGCATAATAAAGACAGGGATTTGCCTGAGTTTCACAAGTTCTCCAAACAACATTAAAATAATACTTCAAAACAAATTCTAAAGCAGCAGAATCAAAACAAAAAGATAAAATAATTTTTCAGACCCAAGACAACTTAGAAGGTGAGAATAGAGCACAGTCTAGCACAGACCATGCACCAGCAAGCAAGCAGAAGGTCTTGTGGGTAAGAGAGGATGATCAAATTAGTAACAGTAGCTTCTAGAGCTCTTAGCCCACAGATGACACTGTATCGGACAACTGGACAAAAGGACATGACGGAAAACTTAAAATATAACACCATGAAAGAACTAAAAATGTACAGACCCCCAGAACTAAAATAGCTGCATAAAAAATTTGAAGCAGTTCCCCTCCATTTCACCATCATAGTTCAACTTTAACATTAAGTTAAAAAGTCAAGAAATAGGTTGGGGAAATGAGCAAACAACAACAACAAAAAGAATCTGATCATAGAAATTACTATGGTGATACAGAATCTCAAAATTCAAACTCAGAAGAATACAACAAAGTCAAAACAGCAACATTCAAACACCAAAGAAAAATGAGAATTGATTTTAGGGCCCACCAAAAAAACTCTTGAGCTCAAAAAATATTTTAAAAATCAAATAAAAGAGCAAAACTTGGGAAAAGAAACGAGAATGATATAAGAAAAACATGAAAATAATAACCAGCAGCTTGGTAAAGGAAGCATAAAAATAATAATGAAAACAATACCTTAAAAATAAAATATACCAAATGATAATAGAGGCACAAAAATATTGAACAAATCTCCTTAAAAAGCACAATTTATGGAGATGATTCTGGGAAGGTGGTGAAGTAGGTCAGGAAACTTACAACTTTTAAAATTTCCACCATGCTGACACACACAAAAGACAAAAACCTCTCTTTAGAAAGAATTCAGAGCACAAGAAAAAAATAAAAGTTAGGGAAAAGCAGTTGTTCTCCTCAACTTGAAAAGACCCAACTAAGAGGTTGGCCTGAGTGAAGTGCAAACATCTTCCGAATCACTATGTAATCAACAAACAATAATTCTTGGATGTGGAGAGCTGCTGGGGTTGGGATTCAGCCTCAGCTTTAAAAACTTTTCATCTTACAGATAGCATGGGGGTCTGATAGTTTAATAGAAGGAGACTGAAAGACCTTCCACTATTGAAGGAACATCATTATCACATAGGAATTGCTGAGCTGATTGATTTAGAGAAAACATGGAAAGACTTGAATTTATGAAGGAAAATGCTATCCATCTTCAGAGAAATAGATGACAAATGAAAATAAGCACTGTATTATCTTTCATACATGTGTATGAGGGTATATGTGTATAAACATATGTATGTTTATAGACATCTACATATATATCTGTATGTGCATACAAACATGCATGTATGTTTATGTATGTTTATTACTATGTTAATTATGGCCTTCTTTAGAATGGGGAAGGGAGAGAAGGGAGAAATAAAGTAAAAATTACAAAGCAGAGAACAAAATAAAACCTAGAAGGAAGGAAAGAAAAGCTGAGCAGCTATGACAACAATATGTAATAGTGGTGATAAGTTTTATTGAAATGAAAATTTATTGTTTCATATTGAACTCATATTTATGTTCTGCTGTATACATGACAATTTTTCTTTTCTTTTTTTGTATTTAAGTTTAAAATAAATTTAAAAATCTATCAATAAATTAATACTAAAATCCCCAAATTTGCCTAATGGAAAAAAAGATGCAAAAAAAAAATCCACTGGAGGAAAAAAAACTTAAAATAGAATTAGCTAAATGGAAAAGAATGTACAAAAGCTCACTGAAGACAATGATTCCTTAAAAATTAGAATTGAGCAAATAGAAACTGATTCCACAAGACAACAAGAAACAATAAAATAAAATCAAAAGTATGAAAGAAAAAAATGTGAAATCTCAATTGGAGAAACAACTAACTTGGGAAAATAAGTCCAAAAGATATGTTTTGACTACCTGAAAGCCATGATAAAAAAAAACCCTAAATATCATGTGTCAGTAAATTATCAAGGAAAACAAACATCCCTGATATTTTTGAATCAGAGAATAAAATAGAAATTGAAAGAATCTACAAATCACCTTCTAAAAGAGATCCCAAAGTGAAAACTCCCAGAAATATTGTAGCCACATAGCAAAACTTTCAGGTTAAGAAGAAACTATTGCAAACCACCAGAAAGAAACAATTCAAATATGTAGAGACATACATAATCAGGATAACATAATATTTAGTAGCTTCCACACTGAGGGATTGGAGAG
>JAJPUD010005835.1:0-36429 GCA_023553655.1 Myrmecobius fasciatus
CCCAGTCCCCTCCCCTCCCCTAGATGGCAGGAAGTCCACTACATGTTAATAATGTTGAAATACTTGACAAGTTGTGTAAGAAAAATCCTATCTACAAGAAAAAAAAAGAAAATCAGAGAAAGGAAACACAATGCAAGCAAATATGGTCAGAATTCTTTTAGCTTTTTTGTCATTTTTAAAGGTTGAGGCTCTTAGAGGTGGGGACAGATTTTTCCTAAGCTTCCTCTACAGGTAACAGTGTTTCAGGCTGCACTGGGGCTAATATTGCTGGCTTCCTGCCCATGCTGGGTGAGCCCGGCCAAGTCCTGCATTATGCTGGATTTCAGGGGCCTTTTGTGTCAACATTGCATGTCTCCCAACTAGTCTGCTGGTTCACTGGTTTCTGAACCAGGACAGAGTAGCCATTGTTGTTGTATTTTTGCTAAGAACTTCCTGGTAGATTCCTCTACTGGGTGGAAGCCCAATCTGCCTTGGATCTATGGTCTATGTTTAGGCCAGGCTGCCTCCCCCCATGCCTAAAATAATTATTTTCTGAAGTTCTTCCAAAATATCTTCTGCTGTAAATTTATAACAGTCCAAATATTTGTGGGGTCTATCACTCCACAACCCATTCAGAGGCTTGATCTGGTGTTGATCTGTGGGAAGCTAGAAGGAGTTCAAACAAAGACTTGTTTACTCTTTGCCATCTTGACTCCAAATTTATGGGAATTTTTTTTTTCAAAAGTCACTCTCTGGAGAAATTCTGGGAAGATATGTCTGAGTAGGTCAACAAATTTCAAGCTCTCCAGATTTCCACCACAAATAGAATAAATTTCCACTTTAGGCCTACATAGACTGTGAAACACAAATAAGGTTTGGGGCAAAAAAGGGGTCTTCTTTAGATAACAGAACAGAAGAACAGAAGAGAGACTCCAGGCAGGATTTAATCAGTGTGAAGTGTAAAAACCTGCAGGCTAGCTTTACAGAAACAACAAGTAGAGACCCCTGGGAATAGCTGGATTTCACTGGAGCAAACTTGAGGAATTTTCACTTCTCAGACAGCATAGGAAATAGAAGTCTGAATTCAGGAAGACTGAGGGAGCCTCTGCTGATTAGGAACACCAGGACCAGCTGTACTGCAGAGACTTGGCCCTGGTTGAGGAGGAACCATCATACTTAGTAAATGCAGAATCAGTAGTGCATGGATACTTCTGGCTAATGGCACTTGCAGGAGGAGGGAGCTCTTAGTTTGGGGTTCCAAGTCTGAGGGGAAAGCTAAAGTGAAGCTGTAGTCACCATCCCTCTCCATCCTAAGATTAGAAGTGCTTACACTAATACTTCTCATTAAAATAAATAAATAAACCAGTAAAGAATAACTTTATTAAAGAATTAAAGAAATATTGAGTATTAAAGAATACCCAACTATATATACTTACTATGGGAATAGGAAAAGGATTCATCTTCAGAGAAGGATATTGAAGTTAAAAAGTTTCTTCCACCCCAAGAGTGACATTAAATGGCTCCCTATCCACAGAGAATTTATAGAACTCAAAAATTCTTTTAAAAATCAAATCAGAGAGATTGAGGGAAAACTAAAATCTAAAATAAAATAAAAACCATCCAAGAAAAACTAGAAGATTATGAAAAAATAACTAGAAAAGGAGATACAGAGACTTAAGGAAGAAAATAATTTTTTTGAAAATTAGAATAGGATACGGGGAAGTCAATGTCATTATAAGTGGCCTATATGTATATATATATGTATATATATATAAGAAAAATTAAAGAAAATAGGAAATATCATGTAAAAAAAACAACAAATCTGGGGAACAGATCAAGAAAAGAAAATATAAGAATAATAGGACTTCCTAAGATCTGTGACCAAAAAAAAAAAAAAAAAAAAAGAGTCTTGAAACAAAAGGCAGGAAATAATCCAAGAAAATTATCCTGAGGTGATAGAAAATGAGGGTACAGTAGAAATAGAAAAAATTCACCATTTGCTACTCCGAAGAGGAATATTATTACCAAATTCTGAGACTCCCAGATAAAAGAAAAATAATTTCAAGAAACAAGAAAAAAATAATACAAACATGTTAAAATTATAATTAGAATTGTACTGGACTTATTAGCAGCCACAATAAAAAACCACAAGTCTTAGAATCATATATACTGGTAGTCAAAAGAACTAGGCTTGCAGCCAAAAATATTGTATTCTGCAAAATTATTCATAACATTGAATGGAAACAAAACGACATTTAATGAACTTGCAGATTTTCAGGACATTTTCTCAACCAAAATTTATAAGATCATAAGGAAAGAAGGACTAGGATAAAGAAGGCAAGGAGTAAAGAGGAAAGAAATGGATGGAGAAGAAAACAAGGGAGGGATCCATGAGTGGGAGAAGGTTAAGTAATAGCAAGACAAGTTAAGGAGAAGAATTGAAGCAAAAGATAAGAAATAAGAGATATACACAAACAGTATAACAAGGATCAGGAGTAGATTTTATTTGAATAAAAAGTAGGGATAGTAATCATTGATTTTAAACAAAGTCAAACGAAAAGATTCAATCAAGAGGGAAATCTATATTATATTTCAGCCACATTAATACTATTCTAAATGCATGTTTACATATGGATATATACAAAGAAGTGTTTATAGAGTCAAGAGAGAGTTTTGTTAGCAGTTTTTTCTAGAATCCCATGCATGTGCTATATCTATATACACTCTTTGTTGTTCTCCTTTTTCTCAAAAAGAACCAAAATGACATCACAAATGACATTAGTCATTAGACTGTGACTAATCAGACCAATACTCCAAATGTTCTGCCACAGATAGCATACAGTTAGTCCCTATGATTACTTGGGGTGGTTTCTCTAATTTTGTGCATCTTGAGTTTCCTCTGATTTATTCCATTTCTGCTTCACTAATGAGCACAGAACCTTCTTTAATGAGGGCTGCCATGCTGGGAAGCCCTATGCCAGTGTCTCCCATGTCATGCAATCAATTTGAAGGTCCTTGAGAGTGTCCCTGTATCACTTTTTCAGACCACTTTATGAGTGCTTGCCCTGTGTGGGTTCTTCATAAGGGAGTCTTTTTGGCAAGTGTGCATTTGGCATTTGAACAATGTGGCCATCCCAAGTGTGTTGGACTCTGTGGCTGGAATTGAAGCGCTTGGCAGTTTAGTCTGAGAAAGGACCTCAATGTCTGGTCTCTTATCTTGCCAGGTGATCTTCAGAATCCTCCCAAGACAATTCAAATGAAAGTGATTTGAATGGTTTCTTGGCATGGTGCCGGTATACTATCCAAGTTTTACAGGCATATGATAATGAAGTTAGCACATACATTCATAAAGATGTATGTGTGTAAGTGTATATGTACATATATATGTATATATGTGTGTATGCATGCATTTTTATGTATGGGTGTGTGTTCAATCTGATTTTCAGTACTACTTTAAATTAAACTGGGGTTGAGGGAATCCTTCTCCAAAATCTTGCTCTCTGGTCTCAGTCCAAATAATTAATTTATTTTGGTGCTGGTCCAGCATCTCTCTGATCTTATGAATTTCTAATCCAAAATTCAAGAGTCCTATTCCAAGAAAATATACCCAAGTTGTTTCCAGATAAGAAAGTTAGTTGAAGAGAATCAGTTCTAGTTCCCTTCTATGCATACTCTTAGAAAAGATTCCTGTTATGAAACTCTAATATTCTTTCAATACATCACCCACCAAGGCTATTTTAACCTTCTTTTCTCTCCTAAAGTTTTCAACAATCTATCTCTTCTCTCTCTGCAAAAGACTTCATTTCTTTTCTTACTAATATGAGGTTCTGTTCCCCTTTTAAAAGAAGCAATTTGGCTTTATAAGGGACAGACGAGGTAGTTTTGTGGAAATAAAAGGAAGGAAATCAATTTGAGAAGAATGTATAGCAAATGTCCTCTTTCATAGGTGAAAGGTTTGGTGGTTGACAGAACCATAAAAAAATAATTTTTGTTTAATAAAAATTGTGAAAATCTATGTGTAAAGAAACAGTGAGCAGCTTGGTTGCCAAAAAGAACAAATAACTTTTTTGAGAAAGGAAAAATGCTTAAATCACTTTGTAAAGGGTGTAAGACAGACTCTTCTCTTGTTTGCAAACTCTTTGTGTTCTAAAACAGTCAAAAAATAACTTGCATATACTAAAAATTTATAAAATAAAAGTATGAAGAGAGATACAGAATGTTGAGGACAAAGTTGAGGGCTTAGTGCCTGAGGCTGCAGAGTATTATAGTTCTTTAGTTCATTTGATTGTAACTATTTTTAAGGCTTAAATTATGCAAACTGACAAAGTAACAAGCCAAATAACTTTTGAAGAATATGAGTCGATTTAAATAAGGATTGTTGGTTGTATAAATAACACAAAAGGAAAGTTCATGAGTTTCTAACCTCATAAGGAAAATGTAAATAAATGACTGCCAGGAGACTCTGATTTGAGTCATTAAAAGTAAAAGGAACTCTGGCTAGAATAATGAAGACCTGAAAGAGAGAAGAACTCAACAGGGGTTGGAAAAGCTTGTTTTACCATATCAGGGGGAGGTAAGTTGGGTAGGAAGAAATCTTTAGCTATTAGTGACTGGCTCAGTTAAAGCTGAAGCTCCATGGCAAGCAGGAATTATACTCCATTAATATCTACAATTTAAGAAAGGTGGAGCTACTCAGAAGTACTTGATGCTTTCTGCTGGTTGTTATTTGTCCTTTATTCTCAAAGATGATCATGATATCAGGGAGGGGATGCCATGACATGGAAGTTAATTTAAGTGAGGGAGGACTCTGCAAGGTCACCTGCCTCACTTTCTCCTCAAGAGCCATTTGGGTCCAGTGGTCAGATATAGAGAAGGATGACTAGAGATGCCTGGATATAATGGGAACTATGATCTTTAATAGTTCTCAGTTTGATCGAGTCAATGCCCTTTCAATGATTAAGACTGAATAAGAAATGAGGAAAAGAATAGTCTCTTTTAAAAGTTAAAAAAAGTCAATCAGGGAGAAGAAGACCCTCAAGGTTTCTAGATAAATTAGAAACAATTGATACTTATATTCAAGAGTTAATGTGGCACTGAGGAAAAAACCAACAAACAAACAATGTCTTGGAACTAAGAGGTCCTGAGTTCAAATCTCACCTGAATTTGCTGGTAGGGAATTGTAAAAAGAAGAAAGAAAATCTTGTAACTTGTTCTCAGTGCCTTTTAAAGGATGATTGTGAATTAAAATAGCTTTTTGCTGACCTCTAGCTTTGAGAATAGAGAAGACTTTCCTAACAGGAGAGCAGAAGGGACCAAAAGGAGAACAGTTAACAAAGAAACACCTTGGAGCATGCTATTATACAGACCAGTGCCACTAAGATCTGCAGTCCATAGTTATGGATTTTCCTCATTTTTCTGCCTTTCTGCCATGTTTTTGTAATTTTGAACTCACTCTCTCTCACAGAAACTATGTGCACTAGTTGGATAAGGTGATTCAGACTGAGGTGTGAATCATGGACTAGGTATTTTCACTTTTATTGTTCAATAAACAGTTATTTTTTTAAAAAGTCTAATGGGTTTAACATTATGAGTTGTTATTTTTATGTAAATAGAAGTGCATAGGAAGAAACTCAAGTTACAGTGGTGAAAAAAGGGTGTTTATCCACTGCAAAAAGGGTTTTTCCAAGGAACCTAAAAGAATTTGAGTGTGTTAGTATAGTTGTGCCTTCTCCAGAAATTCAGACCACAAATATAATGAAAAATTAAGGTGAGCCATTTCAGAGAGTAAATGAATATCCCACACCTCAGATAAAAGATGACAATATGTAAGTGAAATGCAAAGGGTATCCATATACTGCTAATCTTTTTTTAATTTCTTTTTTATTGAAGCCTTTTATTTTCAAAATATATGCAAGAATAATTTTTCATCATTGACCCTTATAAACCTTGTTTCTAATTTCTCCCCTTTCCCCCATCTCCTCTCCTATATGGCAATAATCCAATATATGTTAAACATGGTAAAAATCAAATACCACTAATCTAAGAAAATATAGACAAACACCATGAGCTCCTTCTCTCCTATTAAACATCTCAATGTGCTTCTACATTTTTTCCATTCTCTCATCTCTCACCTCTTCCTTGGCCTCTTTAACTTTCCAAGATGAACCTTCAATTCTTTTATGCTTTTTAGCATCCTATCATTTCACATATTTTTCAAGAATTTTCTCTTATCTCTGTATGTCTCCCTCTCCCTCCTCAGCAATTTCTGACTTTTATTAATTTTTGAATCTGTGTAAAGCACTAAGCCTCATTTCTTCATAAATAAATTGGTGATAATAATACCTGAAATTTCTGTCAACAATATTGTGAGATGAACATTTTGAAATCTTAAGACATTAAAATATCAGAGCAGAAGCCATTGGTTCCCTTGGCTCAATGTGCATCTTTCCTTCTGTTTATAACCTAACCTTTCTGAACTTCAGTTTGAATATCTGTACAATGGGAATAGAACTCTTCTGATGACCAAATGAAACATTTGTGAAAAGACTTTTGGAAAATGTAAAGCTCTTTGCAAATTTTAAGAAGGTAAAAGTGATTCCATGTGGTATGATTTCAAAGTGTCCCAAACAACTTCTTCCACCTCACTAAAACCAGAAATGACAGTAATTGTGTATAAAATCTTTTATTCAACAGTGAATAGTAGGAAGGCCTTGGAGTAAGGAAAACTTGAATTCAACTCCTGCATCTGACATAAAAGCTGGATGACCTAAGTCATTAAGCCTTTCAGCAATCCAGGTAGCTCTCTAGTTTCAAATACTGGAAGCATCTTAGACCACAGAAATCATGGGGTAAGAGAAAAGTGTTGTTTTATTTTAATTATCCATCATAGCTACTTCTATGAGTGTTTTATTGGCTGTACTATTCCATAAGTTTCTTTCCTATCTGAACTTTGCATCTTATTATCTGTTCATACATATGGGTTGTATGATATTCTACATTTTAGAAAATTGTGCATAAACCACAGATTCCTAAAACTTAACTGATTTTACAATTCTGAATTAATTCTAAGTCTGATACAATCTAGTTTTCACTTCACCCAGAATTCTATAGAACAAAGACTAATCTTCCAGGGTGAACCAGGTGATCAACAAGGAACGAAGAGAGTAACATAGTGAAAGGGACATCATTTTCTTCTGAGGGAGAGACTGTGCCCAGAAGAGAAGAGAGGATTAGCGACGGGTCAAGCAAGTTATGAGTTATTTCTCGATAAAACTCTGCAACCTGACAGACAGCAGCAGGAAACATTAATTCACAGGCTTTTAGTGCCTGACAAACACTTCACATTCATAACTTGAGGTATGTTTTCCACAGCCATTAAACTAGCAAGAGAAGACTTCAGGGACTCTCTGGAGAGCTGACGTTGGTCTGGGGTCACAGTGTATTTGTTAGTTGGGAGATTGAGGGAAAGGAGACTGAGTAGTAGAAAGGAAGGACAGCTTTATGCTGTCATGGCTATATGGGTACTCAGAAATGTACACAGAGTGAGGGTCAGATATGCCAGCACACCTTGAATCAAGCACTGCTACTGGCCCTTTCCTTGAGGAGAAGGAGATTTTCCACTCCTGACCCAGCACCATATATAATTATATAATTGCTTTAGGGATATGGTTTTTAGCTTCAAGCTAAAGACTTTATTTAATTCATTAAAGGTAGTAGAAAGAACACCAAACTGACAAACAGACAATTAGGTTCTAGCTCCTACAATCCTATCTCCTACAATGAATTTCCTGTGATATTTGATAACTTTCTTACCTTCTATAAATCTCACTTTTCCCTCTAGTGACCTTAGGAGGCAGGTCCCCTTTTATCCACTCTTGGACAGTGGACTATGGATTGGTACAAGCATTCTAGGAAAAAGAAAAGAATTATGGGAGTAAAGTCACTACTTGATCCAGCAACTTTACTAATGAACATTTACCACCACCACCCCTAAGGAAGAGAAAAAAGGAAAGGGGAAAAAAAGAAGGTAGGAAGGAAAAGGAAAACAAAATGAAGAAAGAATAAAAGAAATGAAAAAAGAAAGAGAGAGAGGAAGGAAGGCAGGAAGGCAGGAAGGAAGGAAGGAAGAAAGGAAGGAAGGAAGGAAGGAAAACAGTTGTGATTTCATTTATATGGAGAACCCTTAAATGAAAAAACTGTGTACCATTGGAGGTCTGTATTTTTTTCTGCAATTCATGGCCTTAAGGAGTGATCTAGTGCACTGAGATGTTCAGCAGCTTTCCAGAAACACATTGTCAATATATGCAAGAGAATGGACTTTAATGCAAGTCTTCCTGGTTCTGAAATAAAGGTTTTATGCTCTATATCATTCTGAAAAGAAAAGAGATGCCTATGAATTGGAGAGCAACTGAGACATTCTGATGGCATATAAATGGTTTTAGTGTGTCATAAAAATGATGAATATAAGAAATTCAGAGATACATGGGAGAAGACTTATGTGGTTTGATGAAGAGCCAAGATAAGCAGAATGAAGAGAACAATATATACACAGTGACTACAATGACAGAAGCAAAAACAACACTGAAACGCAGCCAAACTCAGAGTAATTGTAATGACAACCTTGGTCCCAGGGAAATGTTGATGAAATATTTCTTCTTTTCAATAGAGAGGTAAGGAAATATAAATGTGGAATGTGGTATATTTGATCAGACAAGGTCATTGTGTTGATTAAATTGGATTTTTGTTGTTACAAAGGAGGTATTGATGAGGTAGGTGTAGAATATTTAGGGAAAACAATTGTCTTAAAAAAGTATTAACAAAATTGATTTAAAGGCATAGAATATTTACCTGAAAGATCTTGAAAGTGCTTTTCAAATTTGATGACTTAATTTTTTTTTTATTTTGGCATTCTATATCTTAATGTCCATTTCAGTTCTAGCAAAATGAATTGTGAAGTTCTCTTCCAGCACTAGCAGTTTATGGTCTCTAGGATATCATTACAAGTTTCTTTTAGACCTAAGGGTCTACTTTCCAACATTCTATGTTTGAAGTTTTTTGTTTTGTTTTTAACATTTATGCTATGTAACATTTTATATGTAAAACCAATATGCCTTTCACCCTGTGATTCCTCTACTTTATGAGTCCATGATTTCTCTTCTCTGTCTACCTGATGTAGAATGTCTCCTTCTACCTGATGTAGAGGTCAATTTCAAAAGAACTTTAGTATCCAGGTCTTTTGCTTGCTTTTTTCTTCATGGAAACATCATAAAATTTTACTGAGCACAACTTGCAGGATTTATTTTCTTTTCCTGAAATGGAATTAAAATAAATCTCCATGCTGACATATAAAACTTAGCCAACTAGTCATTTTTGACACTGGTTCCAAAGTGAAATGGCCATACCCTTTTATAGGATATGAGTTTTAAATAGATCTTTCATGTAATGATAAAATGGGCATAGATTTAAAAATAATAATTAGAGGTAATATGACAACCATGAGATTGTGGATGCATTAGAGTACTAAAGTAAGTTGTTCAATACACATTTGGATGATACCTTAAATATCTCATGTTTGGGGGGAGTTGCTCTTCTATATGAATATCCTCTCCAAAAGCCATTTCCATGTATGGAAAAAATAGTTCTGATGCCAGATAAAGATAACAGGCAATAGCAAATATCCATATATCCATATGTGGATATATATACATATATATGCATATATATGTATATCTATATATCTGTGCATATGTATTTATTTAATGCTTTGTGTATATATGTATATATGTGCATATCCATTTATTTAATGTTTTAAGATTCCATTATTTCATTTATAGAGCAGTAAGTTTTCTATCTGCTAATGCAGACAACAAACCCTCTGTGGTTGAGAACAGGGTGACTTAAACTTTTTCCACTCAAGACCCCTTTTCATCCAATAAATTTTTACATGACCCCATCTTGAATCTGAATTGAGGTGCTTTTGGCAGCGTTCATGTATGCATAGTGCAAAGTGCATATGTGTGTTCAGAACCAAGGCTGCAGTGAAGTAGCTCAATGCAACATAGGCAAGTGCTGCCAGAAACACCTCAGATTCCTTACACATTTGATTATGATTTAATTTTTGGTCACTGTGTTCAGAAACCTTTTACTGTGGCCAGATTTTTGGTACTCCCACTTTCACTTACATGACCCCATATGGGGTCACAACTCACACTTTAAGAAGCTTTGATTTAGAAGGCATCATGTATAAATGTCCATATGCATGTATATAGGCACATGTGTGCATTATTATCCAGGCCTATAATTATATAGATGTTGGAAAATTTACAATGAAGAACCCTGTGTCAATTCAATAGGCATGTGTTTTATAACAAAGTCTAGAGCTTTGTTATAAGCTCTTTGTCAAAGACCTGTTCAGAAAACGGAAAAGTCGAGTAACTTTGCCACATTCACAGAACTACTATATTTCAGAAGCAAAACTTAAGTCAAGATTCTCCTGATAATTCTCTAATTACCCCCCTCTTTAATGTGTGTATATGTTTAGTATATACTCAGCATTTTAGTTTTAAAGCTGTTCTGTTTTTCTGTGCCTTCTTTTTATAGAATTGACTTTTTCAAGGTTTGTGGTGGTTTTTTTTCCCTAGTTGTTTGGGTGCCAGGAGTTGGCAAAGATACTGAAGTAGTTTCTCATTTCCCTCTCCAGCTCCTTTTACAGATAAGGAATTATGGCAAATAGGGTTAAGGCAGTTGGCGAGGGTTATATTGCTACTAGGAGTTTGAGGCAGGATTTTAACTCAAGTCTTCCTGATTCCAAGTCTGCCACACTGTCCATTGTACCATATTTTTAATATGTGAGGTGTGCAAGAGGGCTTGCTGAGCCCTTTTTCAGAGCTGCTCATCCACCTTACCTCACACTCAGTTCTTACCTGTGACCCCAAAAAGCTGTAGGATACACAGCAGTATTGTAACTACTTATTTTAAGAGCTTTAAAAGTTAGAAAGGACATTAAGTATTGCGTCATCCAACCTGATCATTTTCTAGATTAAGTGAGTTGAGGTTTGGACATACATAGTAACTCACTCGGGGTCACACAATGACTTGGTGACAGGGCTAGGACTTGAGGTCATCTCCTATTACAGCAGGAATCTGCTCATCCTAGAAAAGAAAGCACTTTGAAAAATGAAAATGTATAGGTGAGAAAGTGTTATCAAAGACATAAAATGGTAGCAAAGCAGAAATTTAACTGATTTCAGCTTAGAAAATATCAGGAGAATATTCCATTCTAAGCCCAAATCAGAGGGACTAGAAAGGAGAGGTAAAGGGACAGAGAATAGAATTAAAGAAACACACATTCAAAGTGAAACAGAAACTTTTTGTCGGAGAATCGTAACTGTGTGAGAAGACCCAGCAGGTGATGTTCTCAAGGGAGGAGGTGTGGATACTGAGGGGATTCAGGAAATCATTAGTTGGCTTCCTGGAGGGAGTGATGTTACAAGCAGGAAAGAGGAGGAAATGGAAAACCAAAGAAGAGATAAGATGGTAAGGGAAAAAAATTGGGAGAATTTAATCAAACAAGACGTTTACTCCTTAGCCTAAAAGAGAAATTTCAATGGTATATCCCAGTGGTTCTTCTAGGGGACCTCTGATATGGGGTGGAATATGGTGTCATGATGGAACATTTAATTTTCCAGATTGAATAAGTATACTTGTAGAATTAGGACTCTTAGGATTGAAGGAACTTCAGAGGTCATTAAGTGCCACCTTGACACAAGTGCAAGGATAGATGATTCAATTTCATTCATATCAGTTGTATAGCCAATACATTGGTTTCTTCTTCTTCTGGGACAAGGAACTCCTTGTCAAATGAAGTGGCTCCTATTAGGCCATCCTTCCCAGCAAAAAGGTTTAATTTGACCCTCTAACACCATCAAGGCACTGGCCCTTGTGCTGCCCTCTGGCACAATACAGATAGAGCAAGGCTTCTTCCTCTAGAAAAGTTCTATAGTTTGTTTTTTTTTTAAGACAATTTCATGACTTTCCCTTTGTCTTTGCAACTCTGGCACCTTTCACAAGGCTAGTATATAGTAGACACTTAATAAACACTCTTTGATTGCTTATGATCTTTTTCTCTCCACAAACAGCCCTGATTCCACTTTTTCTTTCACCTTTAAGAACTTGTTTTAATATATGTCTGATGTCATTAGAAAGGAAGATACCTCCATAACTTCTATGAGCCAAGAACAAGATCCCTTCATGCTTTATTATTCTGTGTCTCTCTTTGAAAATCTCCAATTGAATAATAGCTCAATGTAATGAAGGTCATGTTCCATTTTTTAAGAAAATAATTTATGGATATCAGTCCAAGGATATTCCTTTTACATTCTATATGTGTGATAGTGGGTTTGGAGAAAAGGAAAAGGGAGAAGCATCATGGTTGAGAATAAATTATACTGCGTTTAGAATCAGAGAACGTGAGTTTGAATCTTTGCCCTATTACTAATAACTTGTTTAAACATGAACAAGTTATTTCAACCCTTGGGTCTCAGCTTTCTCATTTGTCAAATGGAGGATCTAGATGATCTCTAAGGCCCAATGCAACACTAAATCTCACATTTGACATATTTCACCTGTGCAAATAATTGTTAATAATATGAGACAGTCATTTTATACTCATCTTTGCACTGCCTTTTCATTTACCGTATACTTTGACACATCAGAGTGCTTCGTAATTTTCAGTGATATAGAAACTTAGGAAATGTTTGGTGGCTAGGGAGGGAGAACTTATATAAGAGAGAAACTTGGTATCACTAATTTGATTGTGTATTTTCTCTAACTCCAGTTTTTTGGGAGAATGACAAGAGCACTGGGCCTGGAGTAGGGAAAACCTGAATTCAATTTTGACCTCAGATATTAATAGCTATGTGACCCAGGAAACTTCTTTCTGCTTCAGTTTACCCAACTATAATATGAGGATGATAATAGTAACTACTTTCCAGGTTTTTTGAGAGGATCAAATGAGAGAATATTTGTAAAGTATTTAATAATTCCTTCTTTCCTCCCTCCCTTCCATTCTTCCTTCCTTCCTTCCTTCTTTCCATACTTCCTTCATCCCTCCCTCTCTCCTTTCCTTTCTTACTTCCTTCCTCCCTCCCTTTTTACTCCCTCCCTTCTTTCCTTCCTTCCTTTTTTCTTTCCTTTCTCCCTTCCTTCCTTCCTTTGTCCTGTCCTCAATTCAGTTAACATAATATTGAACATAATATTGCTTGCAAATTCACCATCCATAATGAATCTCTCTGTTATTTAGAATTTAAGTTCAGGTAAATATATTAGGTACATTTAAATATTCATATTTTATACCTGCCTTGATAATTGAATAACAATATATTCTTGTCTGAGTTGCCATATAAAGTTGACCTTAACATGTGCAATAAGGACATATTATTTAAGAAGAACCTTTAAGATTATATTTTATTTTAGCCATTCTTTTTTATATCAACAAAAAATGATGCTATGGATGTTTATATTTCCTTAAACTTTGAGCCAGCTGTGTAACTATGTAGATGTGGTGTACTGTAGAAAATCAACCGTAAAATCTTTTAGATGACTTCTCTTAAATTTATCAAGTTTATTTTGAGTGAATGAAAAAAATTCTTTTAAACTCTTTTTTTTAGAATTATCTTTATAGGGACATGAGCTGGTAGATCCAGATGTCTTTTTGCTCACTTTTTAAAAGCATCATAATGCCATCATCTAAGTACTTTGAAATAAATTTCTTTGAGATTTCACAAATAGAAGCCTGAATACCTTTGAAATGAGCATAGATTACTTCTCTATATATTTAGTTATCTTCAAATACTTCAGATATTGTGGTAGAATCTAAATATAATAGTTCTACTAACAATTAATGAGAATGGACCAAATATTAACTCTATGCAACTCTAATGCAGCTATGCATTATCCTCTTTTGCTTTCAATGTTAAAGAACTTCTTAGAGTCTCATTCTAATTTGACTTCAGTATTGTTAGGCTGTTTTGTGAGTTCATAATGCACATAATTCTCATAATCTTCCAAGCTGTCAGCCAATTTGTCAACCAGAATTCTAATTCTCCTACCTACTATGTGCCAGTCTCTTTTTAAAAAGCAGTTTATTTTCAAAATATATGGATAATTTTCAATATTCACCTTTGCAAAACTTTATGATCCAAATATTTTTTCTCTCTCCTTTCCCCCACCCCTCCCTTAGATAGCAAATAATCTAATGCAATGTTTAACATGTGCAATTCTTCTATACATATTTCCACAATTATCATGCTGCACAAGAAAAATCAGATCAAAAAGGAAAAAAAATGAGAAAAAATGTAAGGGAACAACAACAAAAATATGAAAATACTATATTGTGATCACACTCAGTCCCCACAGTCTTCTTTCTGGGTGCAGATAGCTCTCTCCATCACAAAATTATTGGAACTGTGTGCCAGTCTCTTGTTAATTCCTAAGGATATAGAGGAAGGCAAAAGTTCCTGCTATCAAGTTGCTCACTGTAAAATGAGGGGAAAAATAGGCAAACAACTATGCCTAAACAAAACATACACAGCATAAATTCAAGATAATTAAAGGGAAGGTTGTATCATTAAATGGAAATTGGGGGTTGCTTCTTGCAAAATTTTAGCTGGAATGTGATTAAAACTAGGAAATCAAGAGACTGAAATGAGAAAAGAGAGAGTTGCAGGCATAAGGGTCAAGCAGTGAAAATATCTAGAGTCAAAGGGTGCACTGGCTTGTTTAATAAACAGAAAAGAGGCCAGTGTTACTTGGCCACAGAGCATTTAGGGAAAAGGAAGCAAAATGTAGAAGACCATGAAAGTAGGATTAAACAAGGTAACAGAGCTTTAAAATCCAGAGGGTTTTATTTGATTCTTAAGGTAATAGGGAGCCACTAGAATGTTTTGAATGAAGAGTGACATGATGAGACTTGCATTTTAGTAAGAGAGGAAAGAGCTGATCCAGCATCTCCTTGACACACATACATGCACACACATCATTAGCAATTTGTGGAGACAACATCTGATGCTCTTCTCAAACTCAAGTCTTCAAGAGAGACTTTTAGAGATGAAAGAGAAAGCCACAAGTGGTAAGGTATAAGACTGGTATTGTTTTTGAAGTGTGCTATTTCTGGAGGCTGAAGTGCATAAAGAGAAAAATGAGGAAACTGGAAGTCCTTACCCTACCCCTTTGCCTTATTTCCAAGAAGATTCATTTGGCACCCATTATTAATCATGTCCTTTTTTCTGTTTAAAACTGAATCTAACTAATCCAGTCATATTTTCCACTAAAAAAGTTAGCTATGTTTGTAGCAGCCCTTTTTGTAGTGACTAGAAACTGGAAACTGAGTGGATGCCCATCATTTGGAGAATGGCTGAATAAATTATGGTATATGAATATTATGAAATATTAATTTTCCATAAGAAATGACCAGCAGGACGATTTCAGAGAGGACTGGAGAGACTTACAGGAACTGATGCTGAGTGAAATGAGCAGAACCAGGAAATCATTATACACGGCAACAACAAGACTATATGATAATCAATTCTTAAGGACATGGTTCTCTTCAACATTGAAATGTTTCAAACCAGTTTCAGTTGTTCAGTAATGAAGAAAGCCATATACACCCAGAGAGAGGGATGTGAGATCTGAGCGTGGACCATAACATAGCATTTCATGCTTTCTGTTGATGTTTGCTTCCATTTTGTTTTCCTTCTCAGTTTTTTTTTTCTTGTAGATCCGATTTTTCTTGTCCAGCAAGATAACTGTATAAATATGCATACATATATTAGATTTGTCATATATTTTAACATAGTTAACATGTATTGGACTATCTACCATCTAGGGGAGGGAATGGTGGGAAGGAGAGAAAAATTTGGAACAGAAAGCTTTGCAAGGGTCAGTGTTGAAAAATTAACCATGCATATGTTTTGCAAATAAAAAGCTTTAATAAAAAAATATTTAGCTGATTCTGTCCATTGCATTTTTTTTGTCCCTTTGTTAGCATGAGGATTTGGTACAGTTCTGAGAGCCACACAGGAGACATAAGTAGTTGTATCTAATAGAGTTGGGAATCTTGAAATTCCAATCTGTATCTGAAGAATTTTTACTCTCTAACTAGGAACATCATTATAAACCATTAGTAAGTTTCACAAACTACATTTCCCTTAGGGCAGAATTACTATGATTTTAGAATCTCAAAATCTGACTCATCAGACTACAAGCCTAGTAGTGGCCCCCTAAAGATAAGTATCACTAACCTCATTAACTAATGTTATATATGTCAAACACTTTTCAAACCTTGAAGCATTCTGTAAATTTAACATGATGTTTCATTGTTCAATGCCTCACTCCTTAAAGACAACATTAATGACGTCTAGGCAGGAGACTTCTAAATGGCCTACAAACCTTTATCTCCTTTCATTCTTACTACAAATAGTAAACATTTATATAGAACTTTACAAAGCTTTACAAATATTATCTTATTTTATCCTCAAAACAATATTGGGAGTTAGATGCTATTTTTACCCTTATTTTACAAAAAAATAAAAATAAATAAATAAATAAACTGAGGCAAGTAAAGGTTAAGAAATTTGCCCAAAATCACACAGCTATTAAATGTCTGAGGCCATATTTGAACTGTTTTGCTTGAGCCCAGATAAAATAAGCTCTCTATTGTACCATTTAAATGTTTTTAATTCTTCATGCTGAACTCTATATTTTAAGTGAAGTTGTCTCTATTTTTCCTATGAATTGAAGTCACAAAGCATCAAGTATGTGATGACAAAAGAACTGATCGCATTTTAAAAAGTAAATTTTTCTATCCTGTATGCATTATTCTTGGTATGCCTTGATCCCTTAGGCAGTCTGATGAAACCTTCAAATTCCTTCTCAGAATAATGTTTTAAAATGCATAAGTGAACTATGTAGGATTCAAAAACAAAATGATTGTAATGAAATGCAGTTTATTTATCTATCTGTCATATATCTATCTAATCTATTTTGGGTTCTGATTAAGATACATCTACAGTTCCCTTAAATGTTACGGTCTAAATGGCCTCTAAATTCCCTTTCAACTCAGTATGTATCATTCATAAACTATAACTATTATTTTGGTCTACTTATTTATATTCAACATGATGCCTGAAAGAAATTAAAGAAGTAGCACCTGAAATCAAGCTTTTTATTGCCTTTGTACTCATAATGAAACCAACTTTGTTTATCAATACCTCTATTTTCCTGTTAGATTAACACCTATGAAATCCTTCCCTTTTGTTGCAAATTTATAATGTCTTCTGTATTCAGCTGGAGTGGCAATGTCAATATGAACACGACTGAGATTTATTGATGATTTAAAGGATATGTGATACTCAGTATTCTCTGCCTCTTTTCTCATTTTACTACAACTGTCACTGTGGAAACAGACATAAGCAACATAGCACTGAGAGGTGTTTTGTAATTTTTATTGGTTTCAGGAATTGATTAGGTTAAAAAAGTCATTGTCAAGGGTCCAGCTTTCTGGCAATTAATCTCCATACTGAACTAGGATGGTTTCTGGGCAAAAGATAATCTGTATCTGACCATACTCTAAAATATTTTATGTTGCTTTAATATACAAAAATTATACTCCATTAATATACTTTCTGGAATCTATGGCCATTTCTCCATAGTGAGGCATCAGAGGAGGAATTTCTGAACGACTTAGGGTAATATAGTCCTCCTGCCTCCCACAAGACAAGGGGGTAACAAAACTGTTTTTCTTTCAATTATTTTCTCTCATCTCTGTAGTTTGCATGTTTTTTGAGTCCATGATCCAGACCTCCTTGGTCACAAGGAATTTATAAGCACCATAGTGACATACACACTGGGTATGGATTTACGTATATCTATATATGCATATATATATATATATATATATATATATATATATACTATATATACACAAATATATTTTTGTAAACACTCCTTTTTAAAATTGGCTGCATGTATACCTCACTCTAATGTCATGGCATCAACATGTGTAAAATTTACAAAGCCTCTTCTAGACTATGGAACATCCCTCTCAGCTGTAGGATATTGTGATGTATCAAAAGGTCAAAAGACAGGGACAGCTAGGTAGCACAGTGGATAGAGCAACAGCACTGAAATCAGGAAGACCTGAGTTCAAATCTGACCTCAGACACTTAACACTTCCTAGCTGTGTGACCTTGGGCAAGTCACTTAACCCCAACTACCTCAACAAAAAAAAATTCAAAAGGCATAATTTCTGTATAACTAATCATTACATTTATTATGATTTTTGAGTAATAAAAGGATAGTCATTTGGCCTCCTCTCTTAAAACAAAGACTGATCATTATGGCTTATTGATATTTATATGCCCTCTGAGGGGTGAGTGTTTTTTAACAGATCTGTTAGGAACAGATGGCAATGAATTTTGATCAGTCAACAATTAATGAGAGAATAAATATTATAATGAGAGCTGGACTTATTCTTCTAATGAGACAATTCTAACCATTTACTCCCAGAAATCTAGACTAAGGATTTGCCCATCCAAGCCCCAATAGAACACAATCCTGTACTTAAATGGGGTCTGAACAAGATTAAAGAGAAAATTACTCCAATCTCATTATCAGCAATGTCCTTCAAATGCTGGTTGAATAACCTACTGCAAGCTAACTTATGAATAAGGAAAGATGAAGATAATTCAATAATTGTTATTAATATGAGAGAAATAGTCATTTCTCTCAAAAATTATACCCATTTGCAGGAAGATTTTGCTTTGACATATCAAAAGACAGAAGAATCATTTTCACTTGAAGAAATTATCAAAAGCTTCCTATTGGAGGAGGCATTTGAGTTGTACCTTTAAGAACGAGTAGAATTTTAAAAGGCTGAATCTAGGAGGCACAAGACAAGACAGAGTTGGACATGGGAAAATGTGTGATGTGTAATGTGATAAAACAGGATCTAGGTAGCCAGGCTCTAACATTGACTTAAAATAAATGTTATGGAAAAAATTAGTGGCTTTGCAGACTCTCCTTCTCCTGCCAACAATAGCCATGACAAGCTTAGTTGTTGGTTTTCCCCTTCTGAATCCAACAGGCACAACGTTGCAATAATCCCATTGATGCCTTCTCTGGGATTCTCATGCACAACATAACAAAGTCTGATTTGGAAATTATAGTAAGATCTCCTTAATGTGAACAAGCTTCTGGGCATGCCTGTTTAAACTAGTCCTACTTTTTGAGTTATATGATGTTTTAAAAGAAATTCAGTAGTTGTCTTGCAAATGAACACAGTACTTGAAGTTTAGCAAAAGAAGATCACTACTAAAGAGCCCTTAGGGACCCAATATGATAAACAAATGAGAATGTTTTTGCAAATTACATTCCAATTATTTATCAAGGATATTACACATAGGATTCATGCCTCAGGACAGACTTGAATTGGATGGCATCAAAAGTTTTTTTTTCCAGGTCTTAAGATATATGTTTTGAAACCATGGCCAGAGAAAATGACTAAGTGGACAAGAGCTCATTTGGGGAGTATCATGGTTAAAAGAAAATCAGAGTTCAACTCGTATGGATTTCATTGGGATACTATCATGAAGTAAAGGGTACAACTGAGAGATGTGATACAAAGAAGAATCATACATGTTAGATGATATATTTGAAGTTGACTGACATTGTGAAATCTTTTAGTGAATGTATTTGTTCGTAAAGACTAATCCAAGATGTAGCAAACTTCTGGAATGTTAAAGATTTTAGATACGTTATATGGAAATCGTATGGGATTTCTTTGACATGGGAATTTCTTCCTATCTATATGCCTTCAGAAGTTCCTTTCATTCTATGATATTTAGACAGCCTAAAATTACATGCATTTAAATATGTCACACAGTTAGCTCATATTAAATTTGCAGTCCACTGGATTCTACAGATTTTTTCAAAAGAACTCCCTGGATAAAGCTCTCCTTCTGACAGTTATGGAACTCAAAATTGATTGAGTAAATTCCAAAGAATTCAGTAAATGAATTACCCAATCACAAAGTCCATTCTTCAACTCTTGAATATCAGGAGGTGATTATCCAGTTTTCAATTATTCAGGCCCTTAAATTTTCTTTAACTTCTCACTTGTGTTCTGACTTCTGATCTCTTCCTTTAACTATGGACTAAATAGTACACAGAATTAAATGGGGAAAAAAGAAATAAAATGAAAAGGAAGGCATCTATTCCTAAAAAAAGGGAAATAAAATTAAAAGGAAGACATTTATACTTACCATGAACACACATTATTTAATAAAGAAATAATCATCAAAACCATTTAATACTAGTCAAAAACAGGAAATATTTCAATGAAGCAAAAAATGCAAGATCCCAAAGCGAATAAACACATCCTCACACTTGATAAAAATTAAAAATATAAAGTATTAATGTAAAATCCTCCTGTTTGACAAGAGCTATGAAAATATGAAAAGCAATCACTCAAAACAGGCAGTGAAGTAATACAGTAGGTAGAGAGATAGAATTGGATTCAGGAAAACCTGAGTTTAAATCCCAGGACAAGTCATTTAACCTCTGTTACTTTGGTTCCTCAAATGTTCTTGTTGTTGTTGTTTGTCCTTCATTCTCAAAGAGATCTATGACATCAGAGAACTGCTGCCATGGCACCCAATGAATTGGATTTAAGTGAGGGAGGGCTGTGTACCTGCCTCACTTTCCTCTCCAGAGCCATCTCAGTCCAATGGCCAGACACAGATCAGGATGGATGGAGATGGCCCTGGATGCAGTGGGAGACCTTGGCTTTTTTAAGCTCAGGTCTTCAACAGGTCTCAATGTTGTGGAGGCCACTCTCATTCTGTAATTAAGGTTCAGTAGCAATTAAGGCTACTTAAATAAAGGCTACTTAAAGCAATTAAGGCAAAGAGTGTCTCACCTAGTCAAAAATATAGATAGATAGATAGATAGATAGATAGATAGATAGATAGATAGATAGATAGACAGACAGACAAACATAAATAAACAAACAGATAGATAAATGACTAATAAGTAAATAAATATTGGAGGGGAAGATTTTCAGGGTTTCTGGACAAAACAGAAATGATTGCTATTTACATTAAGTCTAACTGAGTCAATCAGGACCCCTGCAGTATAAAATGAGGATAAAAATATTATCTACCTTTCAGAGTCATTGTGAGGATCATGAGATTTTATTTGTTATGCTTAGTATAGTATCTTGTATAGTAGATACTTAATAAAAGCTGATTTACTTGCACCCACTGGTGAGACAAGAGCTGCTAGATATATCACAAAAAGCCTCATGTGAAGAAGGCACTTGAACAGAGCTTAGTAGGAATAACTGAATATTAAGAGTTGGAAATAATGAAATCAATTCAGTCTTTGGAAAACAATGAAGAGGAGTAATAGAAAATTGCATCTAAGAATAAGAAGCCTGTGTGGCTCTTTCCCTTGTTCAAAGTGTATGGTATGCAATAAGTTTGGAAAAGGTTGGAAATGGGTTGTAAAAAAACTTTAAATGCCAAGAGAGAAGATATTATTTTTGATCCTAAACACAACAGGAAATCAGTAGAGCTTATTGAAAAGTAATGCTATGTCCTACTTACGCTTCAGACCTTATTTTGGCAATTATTTGGAGGATAGCATGAAGAGAGGAGAGATGTCAGACAGAGATACTAAGTAATTGACTGTTGAAATATTCTATCAGAGAGGTATAATGAGGTCCTAAAACAGGATGGGGCCTCTCGGAGGAGAAAGAAGAGACAGATGTGACTAATGCAATATGGAGGTAGAATTGATAAAGACTTGGCTATTGATTGGATATATAGAATAAATAAAAGTAAAGCTTTGAGGATGATTCTGAGAGTATGGACCTGATGATCTCAATATTGAAAAGATTGACAAAGAGATGTTTTGGGAAAGAGAAAATAGTTTGTTTTACATGTGGGCTTTATTAAACCAATAGGACTGAAAATGTCTAATGGGCAGCTGGTGATGAGGGGATGGAATTCAATAGAGAGACAGGGCTGGATATTTAGGTAAAAAGTCATCTATGCAGAGATGAAGATTAAACCTCAGGAAGCTTATAAATTCCAAATATTATGATACTAAAATGTAAAATATTACTTTGTGTGTGAGAGAGAGAGAGAGAAAGAGAAAAGGAAGAAGAAAGAAGAAGAAAAAGAAAAAGAATAAGAGGAGGAGAAGGAGGAGGAGGAGGAAGAGGAGACAGAGTCAGAAACAGAAGCAGATAGACAATGAATTGCCTAATTGTGGCTAAAGGAAGAATTTTTAAGTAAAGAATAAAGGAGATTGAAAAAGGTAAAATGGGTAATTCTGAATGAATATAATTTAAAAACTCTAGAATTAAAATCTAGCTATAATCAGAAGAGAAGCTATATATATGTATATGTATATATACAGGTATGTATATTATATATACATAGGTGTGTAACAACCTGAATATCCACACCCACAGACACACACACACACACACACACACACACACATATATATATATAAATCTTTTCATATTATATATTTAAAAAAAAACTGAACCTAGAACCTTCTTTCTTTCTTTCAAAAGTAAAAAGGAAAACTATCAACGACCTTATGAAAGGACTTTCCAAAACACTACTAATAAGAGACTTAAAATGAAAAGAACTCCAAACTTTACAAAGTAAATATTGGAGATACATGATTACACTATTGCTAATAATCTAAGTTGCTTCAATTTTTTGGAAAGTAATTTAAAATTATACTAAAGAATTATGCTAAACTGTACAAACCCCTTGATCCAGCAATAGTACTATAGGTTTGTGTTCAGTCATTTCAGTCATGTCCAATTCTTTGTGATCCCATTTAAAGTTTTCTTGACAAGGATATTAGAATGGTTTGCCATTTCCTTCTTCAGTTCATTTTACAATGAGAAATTGAGGCAAATAGGGTGAAGTGTCTTGCCCAGTGTAACCCAGCTAGTAATTTTCTGAGGTCAGATTTGAACCCAAATCTTCCTGGTTCTAGGTTTTGCACTCAATCCACCATGCCACTTACCTGCCTTTTTGTGCCACATAAATATTAAAGATTTAGCAATAAGGACTATATGGAGACCAAATATATTTTATAATCATATTTTGTCATGGTGGCAAAGCTTAGAAATGTAGTAGTTGTTTATTTTTTGGCGAATAACACAATGTATATACATACATACTCACAAACACATGCACATATATATGCAACAATGTATAACAACATTCTTCATTATAAGAGAAATTTGGGAAAATTCATATGGACTAATTTAGAGGAATTTAGCAAAACCAAGAAAATAATTTTTACAATGACCACAATAATATAAAAGAAATCAACATTGAAAAATGCCAAACTCTAATTTATTCAGTCTAAAAATTTGACTCCATGCTGCTTGTTATGAAAATATTCCTTCAAGTGGGAGCATTGTGCTTTTCACACACCTGGGAGTCTTCTGCGAGCCTCTTGGAACAATTTGTCCTGATTGTGGGCAGGTGGTTTGGAGGGTCTGCCTTTTGAGGGGGATAGATTGTGAACCACTGAACCCCTGATGAGCATCGTAACTAGCTGCCATTACACAGCACCTTAAAGCAATCAATCAAAGAACAGGACTGATAAGCACCAGAAATAATTCAATCAGCAGAGCTGCCCAGCCCCTGACATAATTCAATCAGCAGAACTGCCCAGTTCCTGAAATAACTCAATCAGCAGACCTGCCCCAGGGCAAATTAAAGCAGCTGTCCCACCTTTGCCCTAAACAGACCTCACACCTTAAAAAAAATGAATAAAAAACCAAAAAGAGCTCTCACCATAGACAACTTTTATGGAGAGAGGAAAGAACAGACCTCAAATCCTGAGGCCCCTAAAGGTAAAGCAACTCCAGAAAAAGCCCCAAAGAGAGACATAAATTGGTCTCCATGTCACAAGGCTTTCTTTGAAGATTGCATAAAAAATCTTAAAAGAGAGTTAGAAGAAACATGGGGAAACGAAATGAGATCACTGCAAAATAAAATAGAAAAAATGGAAAAAGAATGCAATGAACAAAAAAATGTAATTGGTCAATTGCAAAAGGAACTAAAAACAGTAACTGAAGAAAATAAGACATAAAATATTAGAATCGAACAATTGGAAATGAATGACTCATCAAGACTTCAAGAATCAGTTGAGCAAAAACAAAAAAATGAAAAGATAGAGAAAAACATGAAATATCTCCTAGGAAAAACAACTGACCTGGAAAATAGATCTAGGAGAGGCAATCTAAGGATTATAGGGCTTCCTGAAAGCCATGATGAAAAAAAGAACTGGACACTATATTCCAGGATATCATAAAAGAAAATACTCCTTCATCCAGTCTTGAGATGTTGGATTATAGGTGGGAAATGGGACCACAAAATGTTAGATATGGCCAATGTGTTGCTTTGTTTTGCTCATCTGCCCAATCTTCCTATGAGGAAAGGCTGTATTTTGGGGAATAAGAGTGCAGAGTCATTGGGAAGTAAGTACAATGTGAAAAGAAAGTAACCAATTGAATATTTTTCTAAATAATCCTAAATAAAGATATTTTTAAATGAATAAGAATTGATAAACCCAGAGACCCCAGCTTTTGGGATAAGCACTCACTATTCGGCAAAAACTGCTGGGATAATTGGAAACTAGTGTGGAAGAAATTAGGGCTTGACCCATACCTAACACCACATACCAAGATAAGATCTAAACGGGTTCATGATCTAGATATAAAGAGGGACTTTGTAAGCAAGTTAGAGGAACGTAATATACTTTACCTCTCAGACCTGTGGAGATGGAACAAATTTATGTCCAAAGAAGACCTGGAACTCCTAATTGAACACCAGATGGATACTTTTGATTATACTAAGTTAAAAAGTTTCTGTACAAATAAAACAAATGCAGACAAGATTAGGAGGGAAGCACCAAATTGGGAAATCATCTTTACATTTAATGGTTCTGATAAAGGCCTCATTTCTAAAATATATAGAGAATTGTCTCATATATATAAGAATTCAACCCACTCTTCAATATCTTCACTCTTCAAGTGGTCAAGGGATATGAACAGACAATTTTCAGATGATGACATTAAAACCATCTCTAGTCATATGAAATGTTGCTCCAAATCACTATTGATCAGAGAAATGCAAATTAAGACAACTCTGAGGTACCATTACACACCTGTCAGATTGGCTAAAATGACAGGAAAAGATAACGATGAATGTTGGAGGGGATGTGGGAAAAGTGGGACTCTGATACATTGTTGGTGGAACTGTGAACGGATCCAACCATTCTGGAGAGCAATTTGGAGCTATGCTCAAAAAGTTATTAAACTGTGCATACCCTTAGACCCAGCAGTGTTTCTACTGGGCCTATATCCCAAAGAGATCTTAGAGGAGGGAAAGGGACCCACATGTGCAAGAATGTTTGTGGCAGCCCTTTTTGTAGTGGCTAGAAACTGGAAACTGAAACGATGCCCATCAATTGGAGAGTGGCTGAATAAATTATGCTACATGAATGTTATGGAATATTATTGCTCTGTAAGAAATGACCAGCAGGACGATTTCAGAGAGGCCTGGAGAGACTTGCATGAACTGATGCTGAGTGAAACGAGCAGAACCAGGAGATCATTATACATGGCAACAACAATACTATATGATGATCAATTCTGATGGGCATGGCTCTCTGCAACAAAGAATTGTCTTAAACCAGTTCCAACTGTTCAGTGAAGAAAACCATATACACCCAGAGAGAGGGATATGAAATATGGACCACAACATAACATTTTCATGCTCTCTATTGAGGTTTGCTTGCATTGTGTTGCCTTTCTCTGATTTTCTTTTTTTTTCTTGTAGATAGGATTTTTCTTGCACAACTTGTCAAGTATTTTAACATTATTAACATGTAGTGGACTTCCTGCCATCTAGGGGAGGGGAAGGGACTGGGGCTAAAAGTTGTAATGGAAAGCTTTGTAAACATCAATGCTGGGGAACTACCCATACATATGTTATACAAATAAAAAGCTTTAATAAAAAAAAAAAAAGACAATACCAGTGCCAAGTTTCTTCTAAGTCCGAACATAGTGCTCTTTTCTCCTACATAATGTTATCTCCTTACCCTATTAAAAATCCTTTATATTTATACTTACAATAAAATTTGCAAGGCATTTAGATATGTTATTTGATTTAATTTCTATAATAATAATGTAGATTGGGTACTTCAGGTATTACTGTTCCCATTTTTATAGATAATAAATCAATCAATAAACTTCTATTAAGTAATTACCATATGCTAGACACTATGTTAGGAAATCTGAAGCAGGGACAGCTAGGTAGTGCAGTGGATAGAGCACCTGTCCTGAAGTCAGGAGGACCCGAGTTCAAACCTGGTCTCAGACACGTAACACTCCTTGGCTGTATGATCCTGGGCAAGTCACTTAACCTCAATTGCTTCAAAAGAAAAAAAAAGAAATTACAAGGAAATCTGTAGCTCAGAAAGTTTAAGAAACTCACTCAGGGAAAAAGTAGTGAGTGTTACCACATGAGACAGTTCTGCAGAAGTCTCCATTAGAAAGCATCTCAGAATGAAATGGGGTAGAGTGAACTTTGCAAATTCTCTTACATGGCAAATTATGTTTCTGGACTGTTGTTTTTTTTTTTTTTTTTTTTTTTTTTGCTGAGGCAATTGAGGTTGTGACTTGCCCAGTATCACACAGCTAGGAAGTATTCAGTGGACTGTTGGTTCTAAACTGTTTCAGAACACCTAACCGGAGAGAGTCTTCTCTTTTTCCTATATTTACCTGAATGTTTCTGTGGCCATAAGAAATACTCAATGAGTTCTTGTTAAGTTGCTGATAGAAAAATTTAAGTTGAGCTTCTGTTCCAGAATAGCACATGCACTTTCATGACAACAGAAGAATGAAGGTTATGCTCCCTTGACATCTCTTCTGGCTTTTAGATTATATGTCCAAATACAAAGGAGAGGATGATTTTCATTTTCCTAGGCAAATCATGGCAACTCCATGTCTTCTATGAAAACCTGTAATGCTGTGAGTTTTTCTTTCTTTATTCCAGTGTAATGCATTTGTACCTTAAATGAACCAAGCATGATGGTTGTCCTGAGGGAACATTCTCTTCTCCTTTGGATTTTCAGGATGATATTAACACATTTATTTTCATTAATTCACTCAATGACTATTTATTGTATTTCATATATATACATATATATACATGCATATATAATAACACACATATATAACAAGGAGTAAAGAAGGGATCAAAAGTTGAGAAAAAAGCATATTTTCAGCAGCAGATCATGCTTTCATTACGTGACTCCCAGAATATGTATTTTTCTTTTACCTGGACTTGAGAGAAAAGAAAAAAATCAGATTCTTCTATACAGAAGAGGCACTAGAAAGTGGGTGATTTTGCTTTCTCTTTCTCATCCCTAAATTCACAGACATTATTGACCTCTCAGGTTTGAGTCTAAAAAATTCTGGCAATTTGCAAGATTACATGACTGTAGGTAATTTGTAAGATCACAGACAGTGAGATAGTTTTTTTTTTTTAAATTGAAGGATATAATTACCAGGTGTTGGAGGTGAAAGGGCTCATTAATTTCATAGACATTCTGTTGACTGAACTGTACTTGTTTTAATTTTTCATTATATATTGAAAAGAAAGTAACAGTGGGGGATCAGTCTGAGAATGAATGAATGAATGAATGAATGAATGAATAAGTGAAATTTTACACAGGTCTTCATTCTTGAAACTTTTCTTTCTAACTACACAATACATTCAATTCAACAAACTTTTAAGTACCAATATACCAAAGGTAATACTGTACTTGGGGTCGTGGGTATAAAGATAAATAGGACACAAGATCCATTTTCATGGTACTTATAATTAAAAGATGCTAATCTCTATACCAGAAACTGGCAATATTTAGGAAATGCCATGTCAGATTGCTGAACTTCATTTTCTCCCAGTTGAGTCCTGAGCATGGTGATCACTTGAATTGTGGTAGCCCACCTATAACTTTCCCAACAAATGCCAAAGTGTGATTAGAATGCTTGCACAGGAAACATTCAGTAAGTTTCATTTTTTCTCTTCTTCAGACATCCATAGGCCCTAATACGGTGCAAGTATTCACAAAGTCAATAAAAGGCAATAGTCAACAATCAAAGTAAATATATAGGGAAGCCATGGACTTTGTATATAATGGAGTTATTAATAATTATTAATTATTAATAAATAGCTATAAATATATATGTAGTTATAGATCAATAAAATGAATTATAGGAAGTTCAGGGAAAAATTTTAAAAATCTTCTTGCTTGGTGCTCCACCATAGGACCCCAAATGATTCTGCTTTTCTATCTTGTGTTATACTAAATGAGATAATTGTATTTTAAGTTGGAGCACACTTAGAAATCATTTATTCCGAATATCTTATTTGCTATTAGGAGTTCAGTTCTCACCAAATAGTAAAGTTTCAATTACTTAGAAATCTTGGGTAATAATTAATTGAATTTTCTGGTTTCATGAGTATAAATTTTTAATTGTTTTCAAACTTAATTGTTATTTTTTTAAATGATCCTAGTTCATTTTTTAATCTCATAAAGATTTTTAATATTTACTTGAAAACGTAGAATTTAGATGATCTATTAAAATAATAGAATTTACATATATGCGTGTAAATGAATGAGAATAACAGAAATTAGAACAATTAATAGACCTAAAATGGCATAAGCATATATGTACATATACATATAATGTGTGTGTGTATGTATGAGTGTGTATTAAACTCACTCCTAATAATGAATTCCTGAAGATGAAAGATTAGAATTTGTGTCCTACTTATCTTTATAGCTTTTTATAGAGTTTCTTGAGTGAATGAATGAATAAATGGAATATAAAGGATTTTAACTTTTATTTTTTTAACCTTAGAGTAGTATATAAACCGAGGAGAAACTCAGTCCAGTACCTACCCCTCATTCCAAGAGAGAGAAACCAATTCAACAAATCAGTAATTCTGCACCTTTCACTATGAAAAATCTCCACATCAAGCAAAATTTAGGAGTTTGCTGACTGACTGGCCTTGTGGCTTTTTGAGCAGTGATCTCTCACTTGTGCCACTGAAGTCTGGCAGTTCTTACTGGAGCTGATGGAGAAAAATGGAGAAGGAAAAAAAAAAAAACATCCTTCCCCACAGGCAAGCTATGTTCCCCTCTCAATTCCCCTCCCTACATTCCCTTCCAAAATTGATCCAGGCCTGCCATCCCTCGGTGTGCTGCCACCCAGCCCAAATTGGTATTCTCCTGGCCTTGCCAGTCTGCACTTAGATTTATGATTTATTTAGAATTGGATTACATTGAGGCTCAAGGCCAAGACTGCATAATCCGTCACCGTCTCTACTGCAGCCAAACATAAACATTTGTTTTAGCTGCATCAGCATCCCAGGCTCCAGTTAGAAGGCTACCCATTGTTAATCGCTATAGCAACTATGCCTAGTTGTCGTGTTTTGTGTGTTTCTTTCCCACTTACATCTCTTACTACCATGATTCTATCCACCTTCTTATCCACCCACACTCCTAACCCTAACACTGCCCCTATTCCCTTTCCAAAAAAAAAAAAAATTGGTTCCTTCTAGTGATAAATATTTATAATTAATAGAACAGTAGCCAGTCTGAATAAGGTTCCCAAAATGCATGGCTGCTGAAGTTGTTTTGTTATTTGTTTTTCTGCTGAATAGCACCAAGTGTTTTAAATTATGGGCCTCACTAGGCTAGAAAAAAAAAATTAAGAGGTATATAATTGTTGCTACTATTTATAGTGGCTTCCTATCAAGTACATACAGGCTTGCTCAACACTACTGGATGCTTCTGCTGGAACCACATTTGAAGTTTCTCATTTTTATTAACTAATTTCTAATCTAAACCACTTACAGTAAATAATTTACAATGACGCTATTTAATTTAAAAGGTGCTTTATGGAGTCAGAAAATGTTAGTCATAAGGATCCTTAAAATGTAGAATGTTAAAGTCCCAACTTTAACTTAAGAGATCTTGGGGAATATTGCATTCAACTAGTTCACATTATAAATTTAAAATATTTAGTCACATTGAGGGAAAGAAACTTCCTTAAGAACAAAGAACTTGGATAAAATATTCTGGAATGATTTCTAGTTCTCAATGCACTTTCTAGATGGCTATCTTTCTAAATATCATTCTAAATAAAAATATGATAAGAAAAGAGAAGGTAAGGAAAAAGAAGTGAGACATAGGGTGAGAAATATAGATTATTAAAATAGGATAAAAAGGATATTAGGAAGAAAAATTATTTTGGTATCATCTCGTTCGGTCTGTACATATCGATTCAGAAATAAAATGAAACCAAATGCCTGAAAAACTCCCCCTGAACCCCTTTTCTCTTGATACTTCAAATCTAATCTGATTTTTAGTGGTGAAGAGATTGACCAGGCTAGAAAATCTGAGGTATCTGCCTAGTTTTTGGATTCCCAAACCAAATGAAATATATTATGAAAAAAAATGAGTTGGAGTGAGAAAAATCTTCAGAATAATGCAAAAAGCAATAGATCCAGGCAGAAATATGAATTCATAACCTATCTGAAAATGTCTGATAATAGTGATAAATATGATGGAATTCATTACAACATCAAAATTAAAGGAAATTTACATGTTTTGTATTTATAGTCTCTCAAACTCTTCCCAGGTGAAAATGAGTATAATAATCCAAAAGATTGTTATAGTCAGTGAAGATTACTTCATGATATGACTCTAAATTTCAGGAATTATTTAATCTGTTAGGAAAAGGGACAAGGGATTAAGCCTAGGATGAAGCCAAAATGTTGGAGTAAAGTCAGAAAGATGTTTGAGGTCTCCCAGTTTCCCTATAAAAGCACAGGAAACCAAGTCTCTGAATGGAGTTCAACAAAAGGAAACTAATTTTCAGCTCAAGATAGAAAAAAATTTAAGAAGGGTCAGCCTCACTGTAGTGAAAAGGGTATTCAGCTCAGACCAGACAGACTCTGGAAAAAGCCATTGAAAGGGTCTTGATCACAGCAAATCATCAACTAAGACCTGCAGTTCTGGATCAGTAGAGGAGCAAATCAGTGGGGCAGCTTCCAGTTTCAGTTCAGAAGGCAAACTCTGGGAAATAAGGCTGTTTCCTGAACAGAGAAGGCAAAGTTACCCCTACAAATACAAGGGGTCCCTGTGTTCAAAGCCAAGGCCCAGCGCTGCACAGGAAGCATGCGATAATGCTATATTTACATCAAGCGATAGAGTAAACTTTACCTTAAAAGTAAAAAAATAAAGAGGAAATACAAAAAAAGAAAGAAAGAAAGAAAGAAAATGAGCAAGAAACAGAAAATTCCCTTGACCATAGAAAGTTACTGTGCTGACAGGGCAGATCAAAACACAAACTCGGATGAGGACAGAATGTTCACAGAAGAAATCTTAAAGAGTGAGAAAATTGGTTTCAAGCCCAAAGAGCTTTCTTGGAAATGTTCATAAAAGACATCAAAAGACAAATAAGAGAGGTAGAAGAAAAAATAAGAAAATAAAAGAAGTATTTATTTTAGAGTAAATAGTTTGGAAAAGGAAGGAAAAAATTGTCTAAAGAAAACAAATCCTTAAACAATAGAATAAACCAAATGGAAAAAGAGATATAAAAGATAATTGAAGAAAATAACACAATTAAAACTAGAACAGGGTGGATCAGCTAGATGGTTCAGTGGATAAAGAACCAGCCCTGAAGTAAAGAAGACCTGAGTTAAAATCTGGTCTCAGATACTTAACACTTCCTAGCTATGTGATCCTGGGCAAGTCACTTAACCCTAATTGCCTCAGCAAAAAAAAAAATTAAAATTAAAATTAAAATATCCAGATTGGCAGAACAAGGAATTGACAATGTAAACAGTAAACAACTGAATTTCAGGAAAAAAAAATAAAAAAAAAAGAATAAATGAACTTCAAATAAAAACTCCAGGAACTAAATAAATTAATGAATTTGTAAGTAAGTTCTATTGTATATGGGGCATCTAGGTGGCACAGTGGATAGAGCACCAGCCCTGAAGACAGGAGGACCTGAATTCAAATTTGGTCTCTCAGACACTTAACATGTCCTAGCTGTGTGACCTTGGGCAAATCACAACCCCAATTGCCTCAGGGAAAAAAAAATTAGAACAGGGCAAATGAAAGTTAATGACTTGATAAGGTAGCACTAGCGGAAGAAAATATGAAATATCTCATTGGAAAAGCAGCTGACCTGGAAAATAAATCCAGGAGAGACAATTAGAAATTATTGGTTCACCTGAAGGCCATGACCAAAAAGTCTTGATAGCATTTTATAAGAGGTCATTAAGGAAAACTGCCCCAATATTCTTAAAACCAAAGGACAAATACTCCTTGAAAGAATCCATTGATCACCTTTGAAAAGAGATCCCACAAGGAAAACTCCAAGAAACTTTGTTGCAAAACTTCAAACCTATATCTCAAGGAAAAAGTACTGCAAGCTGCTAGAAAAAAAAAACAATTCAAATATCTAGGAGCAACAGTCAGGATTACCCAGGATCTGGCAGCTTCTACAATAAAGGATTGGAAGGCTTGGAATATCATATTCTGGAAGGCAAACGACCTGGGGATACAAACAAGAATTAACTATCTAGAAAGACTCAGTCTCATTTTTCAGGAGAGGAGAAGGAGCTTCAATGAAGGAAGAGACATTTAATCATTTCTATTGAAAAAAAAAACAGGATTAAATAGAAAATTTAATCCACAAACACACACACAAATATATATATACACATATATATATATATATATATATACTTACATATATATATATGTATATGTATATACATATATACATCCACATGTGTATATGTGTAGATATATATGTTAAACTGATTCCCTAGATAGAAAAATAATACATATAACTCTTGGGAATTGTATGTGTCAATGGGACAGACAGAAGGGAACATCATATGGACTGAGAGTGGTGTGAATGGACTCTGACATGATGACATCAAAGATCAGGAGTGGGAAAGGGTCTGGAATAGAAAAAGAGGAAAGTGGAAATATAATGGAACCATTAGTTCACATGAAGAGGTGCAAAAGATCTTTTAAAATCAAGGGAAAGAAGGGAGAGGTATGAGTATTAGCTGAGGCTTGATTTCATCACTTTTGGATTTAAGAGGGAATAATGTAATCATTCAGTTGAATATAAAAAGAAAGAAGTAAGAGGAGAAAGAAAAAGAAAAAGAAGGGACAGGATAGAAGCTAGGGAAGAAACACTAAAAAAAAGGTAAGAAAAGAGGAGAAGCTTTAATAGAAGATAAGGCAGTGGGTAAAGTGGGTTAAAAAATACTACTAAGAGAAGGGAGGAGGGTGCTAGAAGATAAGTAGTGGGTAAATTGGATAAAAAAACACTAGTAAGATAAGGGGTAGGGGTGATAGGAGATAAGGTAGTGGGTAGGGTGAGTAAAACACACACACACAGATACACACACACACAAACATACAAGAATAAGGGAATAAGGACAAGGGTAGAAAGAGAAAATAAAAGTGATGAACTCTCCCATAAAAGAGAAGTAAATAGCAGATCAGATTAAAAAACATAATTTTACAATATATTGTTTGCAAGAAACATATTTGACACAGAAAGCAAAGGTAAAAGGCTTGAAGAGAATTCATTATGCTTCAAAAACAATTGAAAATTAAATAATCAGATTCTAGAGAATGAATGGGTCAAACAACAAATCACAGAAAAAAATTCATAATGAGACAACATACCAAAACCTATGAGATGCAGCCAAAACAGTTCTTAAGAGAAATTTTATATTTCTAAAAAGCTACATAAATAAAATAGAGAAAGAGGAGATGAATGAATTAGGCAAGCAACTAAAAAAATCAGAAAAAGAACAAATTAAAAAAACAAATGAAATTTTGAAACTCTAAACTAAGGAAAGATTAATAAAATTGAAACTAAGAAAACTATTGAACTAATCAACAAAATTAAGAGTTGCTTTTATGAAAAAAAATTAATAAAATAGGTAAACTTTTGGTTAATTCGATTAGACAAAAGAAAGAAACAAATTGCTAGCATAAAAAATGAAAGAAAGAAACTTATTATCAGTGAAAAAGAAATTAAGGCAATAATTAAGAGCTATATTGCCTAGTTGTATGGAAACAAGTCTGACAATCTAACTGAAATGGATGAATATTTACAAAAATATAAATTTCCCATGTTAACAATTTAGGCCTAAATTGGCCTACTTTTTATTGCCATACCATTCAAACTGCCAAAATATTATATATAGAACTAGAAAAAACAATAACAAAATTCATCTGTAAGAACAAAAGGTCAAGAATGTCAAGGGAATTAATGAAAAAAAAAATACAAAAAATGGTGCTTTAACAGTACGCAACCTAAAACTGTATTATAAAGCAGCAGTAATCAAAACCATTTGGTATTGGTTAAGAAATAAAGTGGTGGATCTGTGGAATAGATTAGCAATCTAATATTTGATAAACCCCCAAACTCCAGTTTCTGGAATAAAAACTCACTATCTGACAAAAATTCCTCGGAAACTGGAAAATAATGTGTCAGAAACTTCTCATAGACCTACATCTCACACTCCATACTTAAATAAGGTCACAATGGATATATGATTTGGGCATAAAGGATGCTCAATTTAAACAAATTAGGAGAACAAGGCATAATTTACCTACCAAATCTTTGGAGAAGGAAGGAATTTGTGACCAAAGAAGAACTAGAGAACATTATGAAAGGCAAATTGTACAAGTCTGATTACACTAAATTAAAAATGGTTTGCAAAAACAAAACCAACAGAAACAAGATTAAAAGGGAAGTCCAAAGCTGGGGAAATAACTTTACATCCAGTATTTCTTATGGTCTCATTTTGAAAATATATAAAGAACTTTGTCAGATTTATAAGAAATCAAGTCATTTCCCCAGTTCATAGATGGTCAAAGGATATGAATAGACAATTTTCAGATGATGTAATTAAATCCATTTTTAGTTATATGAAAAAATGCTCTAAATCACTATTGATTAGAAAAATGCAAATTAAGACAACTCTGAGGAACCCTTTCACACTCTAAGATTGGCTAAGATGACAGGAAAAAATAATAATAAATAGGGGCAGCTAGCTGGAGCAGTGCATAGAGCACCAGCCCTGAAGTCAGGAGGACCTGAGTTCAAATCTGGTCTCAGACACTTAACACTTCCTAGCTGTGTGACCCTGGACAAGTCACTTAACCCCAATTGCTTCAGCAAAAAAAAAAAAAAAAGATAATGATAAATATTGGAAGGAATGGGGGAAAACTTTCACACTAATGTATTGTTGGTGAAGTTGTGAAATGATCCAACCATTCTAGAAAGCAATTTGGGACTTTACACAAAGGGCTTCAACCCAGAATTGCCATTACTGGGTTTGTATTCCAAGGAAATTATAAAAAATAAAAAGGACCTGCATGAGCAAAAATGTTTGAAGCACCTCTTTTTGTCATAAAAAAGAATTGGAAAATGAGTGAATGTTCATCAATTAGGGAATGGTTGAATACGCTGTGACATATGAAGGTAATGGTATATTATTTTTCTACAAGAAATGATGAACATGCTGATTATAGAAAGGCTAGAGGGATTTACATTAACTGATGCTGAGCAAAACAAGCAGAACCAGGAATACATTGTACACAATAACAACAAGAATGTACAATGATCAACTATGAAAGTCTTGGTTCTTCTTAGTTGTTCCATGATCCAAAGCAATCTCAATAGATTTTGGACAGAAAATGCCATCTGCATTCAGAAAAATAATTAAAGTGACTGAATGTAAACCAATACCTGCTATGTTCATTTCTTTTTTTTTTTGTTTTATTTTTGCTTTTGTTTTATCTTTTGCTCTGATTTTTCTCTTCTAATGATGTATAAAGCAATGTGTATTAAAAATAAGTAAACATGGACTTCCTTCCGGGGGTGGAGCCATGGTGGCGGAGATCAGACAGTATTCTCTGTAACCTCCTCTAACCTCCCCTCAAACCAACAAAATATGAAGCCTCTAGACTGATTCTGAAGCAAAAAAATCCACAATATCCGGAGAGCAACGCGATTCTAGAAGAAGATACTCTGGAGGAACCTCAAAACAGGTCTGTTTTAATGGGGCAGGGGGTGGCCTGCTGAACCCAGACTGCAGCACAGGGAGACCGGGGCAGGGAGCTGGAACAGGAGTCAGAACAGGAGTGGGAGCCTTGTGCTTTTCACACACCTGGGAGTCTTCTGCGAGCCTCTTGGAACAATTTGTCCTGATTGTGGGCAGG